>PVIA01005340.1:0-89750 GCA_004024845.1 Tonatia bakeri
GAACAATGGCGCCTGCTCCGCTCTCTCTAGGACTTCCGTCCCCTCCACTGCCTCCCACAAGCAAACTGGGCCCTTGCTGTGCTGGCTCCCGGGCGGTGGGCTGGTGTACTTTCTCGGACTCTGTGGGTTTCCCCGAGAAGTCTTCTGTGAGAGTCTCCCGGCCTCAGTTCCCAGACTGGGCTCTTAAGCTTTGAAACGCAGCGGCGCTGCCCGTTTTCACTTAGTTCGTGCAGAAACGTGTGGCTGCGGACAGCCAGCTGCCCTGCACCCCTCACTGGGTCTGCTAGTCAGCTCCGCGCTTCCGTGCCCAGCGTCCGCCACCGGTCCGTCCCTGCGCCCTGTGCGCCCGCACCTGCCAGCCAGCACCTCTCGATCCCACTTCGCAGGCCTCCCGACTCCGCTGCTCCTTACCGGTCTGGATGTATTGGAGCCCGACTTCTGTTCAATTAATTTCCCTCTGTTCTGGTTGTTAATTGTTTCTCGATCTTTGTTGTTTTCAGTCTTGGTTGTGCGAGGAAGCACAGTGCGACTGCCTATGCCTCCATCTTGGCCGGAACTCCCTAATCTCCAGTCTTAATCGAGAAACTCCTATGCAGAGATTTTGTCCATGCCACCGAAGTTCCACTTGTGACACAGGATCACCAAGAACTATGGTAGTTATCCTGGCCTTGGTGACTTTCCTGAGCTCATGAAGTCTGCACAAGTTAGAGCCAAGGCCAAATGTATTTGGCTATTGTCATCAATGATGTTTAAAGATTCTAAAGATTGTCTGTGGAGACTCTCAACTAAACTCTTAGTTATTAATTGAACTTGTTAGGAAAAAATAATTGGCAACTATAGGATTATTAATTGAGACCATCCTGAGCATTTTGACTCACAGTGATTTGATAGGTTGGAGAGGTATTTTATGGCATTAATTGATTATGAAGAAATTCATATTGGAAAAGTGTTGAGTAATCTTGTGTCCTTTGTATAATTAGCAGACCAGAAAGAAAACTCCAAGTCTGAAGCAGAAAGTTGCCCCTCCCTCCAATTGTTTAGCAGATATGCCGTCTTTTCCAAGTCAACTAGAAAGCCTCATGTTTGATCAATGTTATTTTAAAACATTGATCCTATTATTTGGAGGGTGTCTAGATACTTGGGAAAACATAATGCACAGAGTAAGGATCCTCATATGTGAATGACCTCTGCTATTAGCCTATTGATGGTTTACAAAGTGAAAGCGAATAAGTGGAGTCTTTCATTAGATCTTTGATAGGCCTCTTAGGTTCAGCATTTAAGTTTCATAACAAAGCACCAAATTAGTTGCTAGAAAGTTAAAATGGAAAACTCCTGTTTCTCTATACTACATCCTCACTACAGCATTTCACTTGACACCAAATGCGTGTTTTTCTCACACAAAGCAATTCTCTGCAGACAAAAACTGGATGTCCTACAATTCAATTCAACTCTGACACTATCTAACTGGAGTTAATGTCAAATTCCACAGGTCAAAGGGCTCAGTATCACAAGACTTCCCTTCTTCCCAACTTTAGATGCTAGTCACAAATTCAGGTTGTCGTCTGTGACAATTATAAATGAAGGATTGCCTTGACCCCTTTCTTGTGTTTCAGTATTCTGAAACCTCATATTTAGATTACAAGTACTCAGTTCTTTTTCCCTTGATAGAAGAGAAAGTTAAAGTCGGTCCTGTAATTCCACCACCTTCCTAGTATAGAAATTTCCTTCAGTATTCTTCATAAATGGTCATCCAGCCTCTCCCTAAATAGTTTTAGTCCTCACATAGTTAACAGGTCTGATTATAAAGAGGTTTTTGTTTTATCCCAAAAGTTTAGTAAACTATTATGGAATCTTACCTGTATTGCATAAGGCCCAACCCTAGAAACAAAGATAAACAAAATATGATTTATCCCTGAAGAGAGTTTTTAATCAAAAGCAGATCATTTTGTATATAAGTAACAGTGAAATGGAATTACTATATTACATATGTGCATTTTTAGTGATTCAATGAATATGCTCTATGAGCAAAATGTCTGAGATTGGGTAAAGTACCTAATTGTGGCACACAGCATTTTGTCTGTTTCTTAAAAGGTGGCCATATTAACAGGTAGAAGATGAACAACCTAGAAAATCAAGGGAGAGAATTCATGCAAAGTTTCAGGGTTATGGTGGTATGTGGAACGCATAGAGGAGGAACTATAACAAAAGTTTGCAAAGGCACATAATAGGCACATCAAAGTTTGCAAAGGCACATAATAATAACCCCTTATGCAGATGATGGAGAACCTGCTAAGGGGTTGGACTTGCAGGTATTAAAGAGCCATCAATATTTTTCAAGACAGAGAATGGAATTAGTAGAGCTGTGCTTTGGAAAAATGACTTCACCAGCTAGTTGTAAGGTGATCTAAGAAGGCAGAGACTGGAAGCTGAGTGATTGCTAGAGAGACAATTGCAGTAATACAAAAAGGAGGTAATGAGAATGGAAACTAGGGTAATGGCACTGGGAAAGGGGTGTAGGCAAAGGGAACACTGCTGAATCAACAGGACTTGGCCACTGATTGAGTGGAGGCCTGAGAATGGAGAGGACGAGTGTCAATGAGAATGGGCGGAGGGAGGAGTTCCCTGTGGGTAAGCATTCATTAAGTATCTGTTAGGTAGAAGGACACTGCTAGTTACTAATGAGGCAAAAAGAAAACTAAGGTGTGATTTCAGTTCCACTCAACATTAATTTACATTTGCTAGTAGTAATACTTTTAAGAAGCTCTCTATAGTGCAAAATAGATTCCAATAAAACTTGCAAGTCAAACTGTGATTTAAAAAAAATACCATCATTGGATGGGGAGTCAGTTTTCCTCAGGTGAAGAATTAGGGGAAAAGCAACCTAAGCAGAAGCTTCAGCATGAACAAAGGCCTGTGGTTGTGAACATGTGCAGTGTTTTAAAGAATTACAGAATTTGGTGCAAAGACCTGGTCATTAGAACCCAGAATGGGAGTAATTTAGAGCTGACGTTTAGACAGTGCTGGTTACTCCACAAGAGAAGTTAAACTTCAATGATGGGAAGTTCTGGAAGAGTGGGGTTTTTGTCGTTCGTTTGGTTTTTAGCATTAACGAGAAGTTATTTGTTGTGGGTTTTGAAAGGTAATGCCATTGAAGAGTAGATGGTAGATTCAATAGGATAAAATCTGAAGTTGTGGACACCAGCGAGTAGATTCTCACAGCCGTCCAAGTAGGTAATCCTGTTAATGGCCAGAAGAAAAGCAGAGGGCTGGTGAAGGGGAACAGACCTGGAACCATTTCAGAAGTAAAGCACATGCCCATCTTCTCAAATATTGGGAATCAAGATCTAACACTTATAGAAAAGCCTGTCTCGTCTTTTACAATAATCTTCTTTTCTGCTCCCCACAATATACCATATTTTTGTACTTCAGAGCATTTTGTTGTAGAAAATATTGGCTCCTTCCTGCCAGTTTCCTGCTATCTTTTCACGGGGGGTGATTATATTTTAGGGGTTATTTTGTCTGGTTCTTGAAAAGCACATGATTTATTGATTGGTAATTTCTTCATTATTTTATTCTTTGCAGCAGGAATAATAAATAAATTTTAAAAATCAAGAGTGAACACAGAAAAAGAACAGTGGTTCTGTGGAGCATTTACTATTATTTTGGTCGCTGTGGATTACCACCTGGGTGTAGGACAACAAGCTGTCCCACTGTTTTCTCAACTGTGGTGCCCTCAGGGTGCCATGTCTAAACAATCGGCCTTTCGAGCTGCAGATCTGTGGAATTTAGAAAATATTTTCAGCTCTTTAGCAATGATATAAGCGATAGTTTTCATCTCCTTTTGTCTTTCTTGAAAAATTCTAAGTTGTTTTAATTTGCACTTTAGATGCATGTAGCAAGAAATGAATTTGAAGGGAAGGGAGGTAAGGAAGAGATGCCTTTGCATAATTCTGTGAATTTTCAGAGAGAAAAAAAAGCTAGATGAACAATGCAAGATTTAATGTTAAAGCCTCATTTTTGCAAGCCTTAAGATTTTGATGTGCCTAATAGCCTAAACAGGGAATAGTGAAAAGTTTCAAGAAAACTATAGCAACCTTTAAACAGAAAAGTAATCTACCTATCAAAAAAAAATCTCATAAAAATCCACACCAGAGAATGCCAAATATTTTTCCACATATTTTGATCGATGACAACTTTTACATATGGCTTTAGAGACTAACAAATGTATTACAGAATGACAAAAGCTTATGGAATACAGTAAATATTTTATTATAATAAAATGCCATGAAACACAAATCTTTACTAATGCCCAGGGTCAGAACTAAAATGCACATCTGACCCTGTCACTGCCCTCCTTAAAGTGCACCCCGACCCTGTCTGTGACCTAGTCCCTGCCTCCCTCTTCTCCATCTTCTTTTAATCTCCCTCGGCCACCCAACCAAAGTAAACTTTCTACTTGAGCAGTATTCTACTTGTCCTTCATCAAACTCATCATGCCTTTTCATACCCCTGTAGATTTTTTCTTATACCTCAAAATGATATTTATTACATTATATTGAAGTTATGCATTTCCATCTCTCCAACTAAATTTTGGCAAGAAATATTTCTAAATGAAAGAGGACATTTGCTAAGTCAAGGGGAAGCAAAACATCCCATCTTTGATATTCTATCTGGAATAATGTAACATTTTTGTGTCTAGAAGTACTTTATAGAATCGGTCAATATTTCTTACCTATAGCTCCTTAGGGAATATTGAAAATATTATCTGTTTCTGCTGTGATTCTGAAAGGTTTCTATTTCTCTGGAATGGCAGACAAAGAGGAGCAAACAAATGAGAGAAGGAAGATGGAAACTAGTCAGAAAGCAAGTAATCTGCAGGGTGAGCTCTGTCAGCAAAACCTACTAAACATTCGCATTTAAGAACAAATATTTCAATCTCCCATTACCACTCTCTAAAAGGCTTTTTAGTTCATACCATTGTGTAAAAATTTATGAACTAAAATCTAAAGCTGGAAAAAGAAGCATCACTGATATCCTAATACTCTTGCCATTCATGAAGGCCAGAAGCCAAAATGGAGCCTAGAGGGGAATATAGAGCAGATCTTCCTGTCCTCATGTATTTTACTGAAATAGACTCACCAGTGGGTTTGGCCAGGCAAAGCCTGTTCAGCCTGGAACTAACACTGGACCTACATCGCTTAGTGCAATCAAACATTATAAAACTGATAGCAGGGCACTGACAAAGGAAACTTTCCCATATCTTCTCATTCTTTCCTCTGGAGGTATGTATATTGTTTATCTATTGCAGTGTAATAAATTATGACAACCTTAGAGGGTTAAACAATACACATTTATTATCTCATGGTTTCTATGAAGCAGAGTAGAGGCGTGGATTTAACTCTGCTCAGGCTTTCATAGGAATGCAATCACTGTGTTGGCTTGGCTGATTCCTTAGCATTCTCTTCCAAGCTTACATGGCTATGGCCGAATTCAGTTCTTTGAGGTCGTAGGACTGAGACCCTCAGCTCAAGAGTCCACCTGCTGTTTCCAGTCACGGAGCTCTTTCTATAAGCAGTTTGCATCATAGCAGCTGGCTTTTTCAAGGTCAGCGGGAGAGTCTCTCACTTCAGTCTCCTAAGACTAAATCTTTGTAATATAACCTATTCAAGAGTGTGGCATTTTTATTAGCCTCAAGCCAGTCACAGATCCTTTCTACACTCAAGGGGAGGGGATTACAAAAAGTCCTGGACACCAGGAATCAGAAAGTGTTGATCACTCTAAGGTGTGTAGCAACAGTATATGTGTATTACAAATAATAAAAAAGACTGTGTTTGTACTTAAATAGAATTTGGTATGCTCCAAAATCTTATTTTCCTTTTTTTTTGCTAATTCTTTTTAATTTTTTATTGTTACTCGATTACAGTTGTCCCATTTTCCCCCTTTACCCTCCTTTGCCCAGCCTCCCTCCCTCTGCTCCTATAGTCAATCCCCCCCTGTCATCCATGTCCATGGACATGGTGTGCTTTGCCATATGTGTTCTTTGACTAGTTCCTTCCCATTCTGTTTTGCTCGATAGTTTATTTTTGCTCATTAGGTTCCTCTTATAGGTGAGATCATATGGTATTTGTCTTTTGCCACCTGGCTTATTTCACTTAGCATAATACTCCCCAGTTCCATGCATGCTGAAGCGAAAGGTAGGAGTTCATTCTTTCTTTCTGCTGCATGGTATATCATTGTGTAAATGCAAAATCTTATTTTGATCTACCAACATTTGATTTTCACAACAATCTAATACATAAATGTCACTATTATTATCTGTACTATTATATAGATGAGGAAACTGAGGCAGAGAGTTCAAGGGACTTTCCAAAGCACACAGGTGGGTAGAGGTAGAATAGGGACATGAATGAAGATCATCTGGCTGTAGAGTCCATCTTGTTATCACATTATACATCTCTCTGTGATAATAACTTACTCTTTTATGGTAGCCTCTAAATGCTTTACATATTTAAGCCTCTGGTGATTATACAATTTTAGTGTGCATCTAATTCATCCCCTTAATTTTCAGACAAGGTTAAAGGAACCATTAAGTGTATGTTTGAATATGATTGCTTTCCATAGAAGTGGTAATACATACTGTTTACTGAGTGACCATTTTGCTAAACAATCCATAAATATTATTTCATGTATCTGGTAACCTCTCTATAAGGTAGATTTTACCCCCCGCAGTTTGTGATGAGGATGCTGAAGTTAGACCTATTAAATAGCATGGCCATGCTCTCTTGGTCTGGCACTCAAACCCAGTTCCCTTTGACTCAAAAGCCTGGGCTTATAAGGACTCTGGTCTGTGATTTGTAAGGCACTGCCAAGTACATCTTCTCTCTTTCATTTTCAGCAAGATGTGCTGACTTGTTGAATTTGTTTTGTTGTGGGAAGAAAATAACAATTTTATTACTTTAATCTTATCTGAAATCGAGATTCTGTTGTCTGATTTTCACAACTGAGCAGCCTCTGAATGACCAAGAAAGCCAAGGTAGGAATTTCATTTTGTAGCTGTCTGCAGCATGTTCCACCAGAATTCCACAGAATTCACTGTAGCTCCAGTGTCCTGCTTGCCAGCTTTATGCTCAGATTTCTGAGCGTCATGTTCTTAGTGAGCAATCTGTGGGGTCAGGAAAGGCAAATTCTTGCCCCTTGGTGTGCATTTCATCACATTAATATTCTGTGATTAAGAGAAATACCTGTAGACTCTGTGGAATATCATCTAGAGTTATTTTATTCTTATTCTCTATTATTTAGGAATATATTGATAGAGTGGCTTCATAGAAATCTCTCTAAATCATGTTGACTGTCCTATTTTATACCTGACCTTTTTCTTCTGAGTGCTTGTTACTGATTCCATTCAAAATTCCATGGAGGTAAACACTAATTTAATTAAAGGTGTGGATAAGTTGCAGATTGGTATGATAGATTAAGTTAATAAAATGGAATTGAATCATATTAACTCAAAAGCTAGCTGATGTCTGCTTTCATTGATGCTGTTACTTAGGTGTTTGAATCATCTATAGCTGGACAATTTTCATTTCTTTTCATTACATAGATGTTTAATAGAAATTGGGATTTTTGTTTTATTCTTTCCCAACTCGACAAATAAATCCTGCCTGCCCTTGGAAAGAAGTACAGTGTAGATCCAAATGAGCTGCCAAATTGATTTTTGTGTTTGTCCTGCTCTAGCCTTCACTGGTTCTATAGCTCGGACTCCTAGTGGGGATTTTCTCTGCGCATTGGTTCCTCATATCAGGCCAGCAGCAGTTTATCACTGTGGAGAATCTTTGCAAGAGAGCTGTGGGTTAGCAATTACGCAGGAGATGGTAGGAGCACTGAGAGGGTCTCTATTAAAACCTGTCTTTTGCTTTATAATTAAAAGCCAAAAGTCTTCTTTTAATGGCTTCATTTTATTACATATTGAGTTTGATTTCTGTTAAAACATTCAAGCCCCCGTTAGGGTGGGGGTAAGAAATAGCACTTTAAGCTATAGTCAGCCATGTGCATTTTAGTGTAAATTAACCCTAGACTCTTCAGAAAAGGTTTTGGAAGTTAAAGAATATGCAGATGATATATGTTCAGATTTGTGCCCGTGTGCGCATGTTTGTTCTCTGAGGTGTGAGTATGGGATGGGGTGAACCGGGCAGGGGTTATATATGGCACAAAGAGGGAGGAACTCTGAGAACAAACAGACTTGACTTTCTTAACAGTTTACTAGAACTTGACTTGCATATGTTGGATTATAATATTGCTTCACTTCCTCTTCACTTGTCTGAGTTCTTTTTTGGTATAAGAAGCATTTCTTTCAGATTTATTTTCTGACTATTTATCACAATAAAGAAGTTGATTTTATATAGGAAGAGCCTTACAGTTCTTAATTCTTTAATCTCTATGTTTATTGAAAAAAACATTTTTTAGCAAGGTATAGTTTTAATGACTGCACAGATAGGTAAGACTCTGTTCCTCTTCTGATTTAGTACTTGACGTTCCTAAATAACAGCAATTTCTAAAGATATAGGTTGGATAAAAGAAAGACAGAAATTAGGTTCTATGTTAGTATGCAGAAGTGAGAGATGGTTTGGGTGGCGTGGTCAGGGGATAGGCATGTTCATGAGGAAACTTATTTTGGAAATAAATTTAAAATCCATATGATAAATGTTTAAAACTTATCCCTTCCCTCAGCACTAGTCTACCTTTAGTTTAGACACAATATTGAAAACAACATAATTATCTAATATCTTATTGTTCAAAGTGTGTTCCAAGAACTGGCAGCAGGGATATCACCTGGGTGCTAGTCAGAAACACCGAATTATTTTAGTTCCTATTCCAGAACTACTGAATCAAAATCAGCATTTTCACAAGACCCAGAGTGAATTGTAGCATTTTAACTTTTGACAACTTTTGGTCCAATACCCCAGTGCAAGGTAATTTCCCTGAGCGTTGGCACGTTGGGAATATCTTGCTTGATTGGTAGGAGATGAGGGAAGCAGGTAGCCTGACAACAGTAAGTGTAGTAGGAAAACGTAACATCATGCCACTGAGAAAGGCCAGAGGAAATTTATGAATAGCTGACTCAAAATTTAAAAACGGCAGTGAGGCCACTTCACGTGTAGACAAGAAGCTCCATATACAGCAACAATCCCTAAGCTTCCCCCTGTCGCATAGCACCGTGGAATAATTACCACTCATAATAATAAAGCCATGTCGTTATATTTTTAAAAGATTGAATTATGTTCAGCATCCTTTTACTAAAAAGTCAGGAAAGCGAATGCTGTGTTTTAGAATGGTTTTTAGCAAAATTTGGTTCATTTTACTTCTTAGTTACTTAAAGAAGTATGCATCAATTCACATGTGCTTCAGGTATCAAAAAACCTGATGTTCCAAAAAAGTATTTTTGGAAAACACTTCAAATATTTATTAAAAAGGCAACCAAGTACATATTAAGGGGAAATATATATTTTGGAGAGAATCCATTACACATATTTCATAATTTAAAAAGTGCCTGTGTATGCGAAAATGGCATGTGGTGGAAGCTTCCTTCTTGTCACATAGCTTCAGAGGTCACTGATCTCATAACAGCAGATCTAGCTGGGGAGGCCCCATCTAGACAATGCCACGTGAAAGCAGTTCTCTGGAGCTTTTGGGCTCAGCCTGGAGAGGGCCACGCCATCGTCTTTTCAGTGCTTAGGGCCTCTGAAGGTTTGAATACTGCCCTGCCTTCTCTCATTTGCTTGATCTAGTGGTTTGCACTCCAGGAGGCTACAGTGTCCTATTGCCCCAGAAATGTCTGCTTCCTGGCCAAACGTCATGGCATTTTTGCTCGTAGAGCACTCCCCACTGTGCTGACCAGGCTGTATTTTTGCAACAGCAATACAGCAATAAAATGCCTGAAACAGTGGTCATGTGGGCCAACCCAGGACTGAACAGAGGTGAAGGTTGTTCTCACATTAAGCCTCCTTTACCTGTTCCCTTACTGTGTGACATCTCTGCACCCCAGCCACCAGCGTCCTTGGGTTCCAAGGCACACAACATCTTCAGATTCTCCCCAGGCTACAGAGATGATCCCTAGCAGCCCCCTGTGAGAAAGGGATGTGGACTTTTGGGAGATTTACAAATTGCATGCCCTTAGGGAGAGACTAACATAGTAACTCTGTCATTATGTAGTGCTTTGGGAAAGTACCCAACTTTACATGGAGAGGAGATCGTAAGCTTCTCAAAGGCAAGGACGATATTAGGTAAAAGGTGAATAAAGAACCCTGTCCTGCACTGGTTGGTACTCAGAAATGCTTGTGTAGTTGAAGGACTAATGTCCCATTGAGATATTTCAGAAACCAAGGAACTTATGGGTGAGGTATTTTTCTTTAGAAAAAATATTTTATAGGTCTTCATCTTCATCCCTGATTTCATTCTATGGTAGGTTGTCTAGTACTTTGTGTATGGGTAATCACAAGCTACTCTAAAGGAATACATTTTCGTTAATAAAATTACTATAAAATCATTTCTTCCAACAACCTATGTCAAAATATCATGATTAAATAAACAATTCCACCCTGGATGGTGTAGCTCAGTGGATTGAGCATAGGCCTATGAGCCAAAGGGTCACTGGTTCCATTCCTAGTCAAGGCACATGCCTGGGTTGCAGGCCAGGTCCCCAGTAGGGGGTGCTCGAGAGGCAACCACACATTGATGTTTCTCTCCCTCTCTTTCTCCTTCCCTTCCCCTCTCTCTAAAAATAAATAAATAAAATCCCTAAATGAATGAATGAATAAATAATTCCCTTCTCATGAGTTTACATCACTAAATTTTCTTGATGGTCAACAGCCACACATTAATGAGCCATTTTATGGCCCATAATAGTAAATCTTAGTAATTGTTTCTGAGAATTATGCACCTTTAAGAAGGAGACATGGATTTTCATGTCCCACGGTCCACCCATGGTGTTGACCCACTGACACTTCAGATATACTGTGTTCACAAAGAATTCGGCATCTTGCTCTCCAATCTTTCCCTCCTTGTAGATTTTCTTTATCTTGTTAATAGCACTTTTATCCTCTTGATAACTCAGAGGAGATACATAAATATACTTTACAAATAAAAATACAATATAAATGTTGCAATCAAACAATCAGTAATAGTCATGGGGCCACAAAGAAGGGTTAGACAACTGTTATCGATGCTGTATCATGGTACATTCAAAGCATTAGTTTCCCACTGCTGCTGTGACAAACTACTGCAAACACAGTGGCTTAAAACAACACAAGTTAATTATCTTCAAGCTCTGGAGGTGAAAAGTCTAAAATATGTTAGACTGTTTGCTTTCAAAGGCTCCAGGGGAGAATCAGGTCCTCTGCCTTATCCAGTTTCTAGAAGCTACCAGCATTCCTTGGCTTTTGAGCTTTCCTTGTATCACTCTGACCCCTGCTCCCCTCATCACTTCTTCTCTGACTTTCCTCTCTCTACTTATAAGGACCCTTGTGATTACATTCAACCCAGCTGAGTAATGTAGCATAATTCAAGATTCTGTACTTAATCACAATATGCAAAGTCTATTTTGGTGACATTCACAAACTCCAGGGATTAGGGGTGCAGACAGCTTTAGCTGGCCACTGTTTAGTTTACCACATACTATAAATCCCCAGTCTATCTTCCCAGTTACTATTTTACCCTCCATTCAAGTCAACAGAATGATTTATCACTCTACTGTGCTTTCTTTTTCATGTCCTTGCTCATGCTGTCTCTTTTAAGGGAAATATCCATCCACCATCCATGTCCAAAGATTTCTCATTTTTCTGGGCAAAGTGAATTATATTTACTTTTAAAATTGCTCTCTAATTCTTCCATATAAAATGCAATTTCTCCCAACTCTGGATACCTGTAATACTTATCTCTGCTTTTTGTGAGTCACACACAAATGAGTTTAGCTTAAGGTTGAAAACAATGGCTTCTCTCCTTGTAGATGGTGAGGCCTCACAGGCGTGTTTGGCATCTAACTTACACTTGCAGCTCATGCTCGCCCCACCCCTCTCCCAGCTCCCCGTGCACATCATTGCCCACTGGGTTCTCGGTGAATATTTTTCGACAGGATTAATGAATTCCTAGAAACCATCCCATTATTTTGGCAGACTTAGAAGAGCCAGGGGGCATGGTAAAATAACATCAGAAGTACAAGGCTTTGCCACTTTTTTATATGATTACATTTAAAAGCTTTTATTTTCTCTCAGATGACAAACTCAGGATTCAGGAAAGGGGAAATAAAATTTCAACACTCCTATAACTACAAACAGCAATGTTATTAAAATGGAGGAACTCAACTGTTAAGGAGTTAGGAAAGGGTTTTTTTGTTTTTTTTTAAGCATTCATTTCACTTAGTTCTGCCTGCATATCTAATTGGCAGAAATTACTGGTTACCTTTCTCCCATCTTTCTCCTCTACTGAGATCTTAAAAATGAGTTTCATGCCTTGACTTTTCAGGTTTGACAGTTGTTCCCACCCTCTTCCATCACTGTGAGAAATGTGTATCTTAGCTATAAGAAATCCAAAGGTGTGAAGGAGATTGGAAAGAATGATCATTTTCTCTCCTGTCCCCAGGTGCTTTCACGTTACCCAGGAGTGTTTCAGTCATTCCTTTGAGTTGGATGAAATTATAAGCACTGCACCTAAATATGTCAATACTTCATTCTCCTGCAGCATTGAATGTGAGCGCGGGTATGACAGAATCCTGTTTTTTTACGCTTCAGTGATTTTTCCCATGGTGCTATGAGCAGAGTGAAAGGGACCTGCTAACCTGTTTATTAACTTCTAGAAATTCCCTCTCACTTTTTGCTTTACACAAAGTAGAGGACTTTGTGGTGAGCCTGTGTCACCCAGATAATTGTTTTGAATGAGAGTAAATGAGCATGACTAATAGAGGCAGTCATTTTAACAGCTGCGAGGTTGCCTCTGGGTCTGAGGGGGACCATGTCTGTCTTCACTTCCTTGAAGTAGTTCCCTCTTAGCTGTGATGATTTTACATGGCCTGAGGTGCCTATAAGTAGGCCATGATTATGTGATCTCTACATTATTTGTATTTTTTCCAACAACTCTCATCAGTGTAGTTTAAGTATACTCTAATGTTGAATGGTCTAAGTGTATTGAGTACAATAAATAATTTTTGGACATGATGATGTTGTACTAAATGCTATGTTCCATGTTATCCTGGGACTGAAGCTACTTGTCTAGTGCTTAATAAAGACATTCCCAAACTAAACCTGTTACACAGGCCATTTTTGTACTTTTATTGGTTATACTGCTTCAGACATATCAATAGACTAAGAAAGAAATAAACCTCCCATTTATACTCCAGACCAGATTCTGCCTACACACAATAATATTTTGAACCATTGGGTTACACAGTGAGAAGGCATACTGAAGAGGCCCCGCCTCCTCTGTCTGAGTTATCCTCATGCTGTAAAAAATTCTGGCTCCAGCTGTGAGCCTCCATAGGCATTAATGAAGGGTGCCCCCATACTATGCTTCATGCCTGCCTCCTGAGGGACACCCTTTGTGAAAGAAATGGAAGGAGCCTCAGTGTGATTCTGGAGAAGCAGTTTTTATTGCTCATACTTAATTACCCAGCTGCTATATTATTCCTGAGGATACCTCTCTCTGGGTACAGGGCAGGAAATTAGATAAGGCCATTTGATGGGAGTATAGTGACTTTCAAAGGTTGATAGGAGGCAGCAAATGTCACTGCCAATTATTATAAGACCCCCTTCAAGATAAGCAAGTGTACCATACACTGGAATTAAGGAGGTAAGGTTAGATACCCTATCAGAGGTATGGGGCAACAGAATTCAGAATCTTTGGGATTTTTATCTGCTGTGGTAATACCTACTGTTTTTAAAGTTTATTTTAAAATGTTTTTCTCCAAATCTATGTCTTTCTGCCTCTACTTACTAGGTAGGTTGGGCACGTTTACTTAGTACTTATTCATGACAATACTACTTTGACTGAGTTGTCCTCTGCGTTGTTCTGTCCAGACCTGGGTTATTTTGCAATTTGTTACTACTGAGTTACCTAAAATCAAGAGAAAGAATTAGGCACCTAACCTCAACTGTAAGTTAATAAGTGTGGACAGCTTTGAAGCTTGCTACTTGTGCCAACATTCACCACAACATAGGTCCATTAATTCAATACCCAGTGCCATCTGCAAATCAGGAATTAAGGGTGATATAAAGAATAACATTATCACTAACATTAAGAGTCCAATAACTAGTAAAATCATCTTCCATTCATCCCTCCTTGCTCCTTGCCTCCCAAATTAACCCATTAGTAAGTCCTACAACACCAGCTTCAAAAAGGTGCCCTCTGAGCCCTGGCTGGCGTAGCTCAGTGGATTGAGCGCGGGCTGCGAACCAGGCATCGCAGGTTCGATTCCCAGTCAGGGCACATGCCTAGGTTGCAGGCCATGTCCCCCAGCAACCGCACATTGATGTTTCTCTCTCTCTCTCTCCCTCTCCCTACCCTCTCTAAAAATAAATAAATAAAATCTTAAAAACAAAAAGGTGCCCTCTGCATACCTCCACTACCGCCACCCTAGAGCAAGCCACCACTGCCTCTTGTCCAGCCTGCAAAACCTCCTAATTGCATCTAGTCTTCTCATCTCCTCTGTAACCACCATAACAATTCTCTATTGACTATACAGGATCATCTTTTAAATGTGAAAATACAACTATGTCGTTATTCTGCTATCAAGACCTCCAATGATTCTCCATTACACTTAGAATAAAGTCTCAGTCCCATACCTCTGCTATCTGGCTCTCTCTCTCTCCTGTCTCCTCTCTTTCTCATTGACTGTTCTCAGGTCACGCTATCTTTCTTTTGTCCCTCAAATGTGTCAGGTTCTTTCCAAACTTAGGGCCTTGCCTTAGTGTTTTTCTGGAACATGTACAGTGCTCCTCACCAGGTAGTTGCATATTAGCTTCATCTGATTGTTTTAGTCCACATGCCTTTCCATGAACACACAATATAAAAGGTTCTCTTTTACCTTATCCTATCACCCTTTGATCATTTTCTATTTCTTTATGTAACATTTGGTTCAGTGGATGATTGGTAAGAGAAGAGCAGCCCCTGGTATTTGGAAACTAATCTAGTTCATACAGTGAGGCAGAAATCTGGCCCGGAGCTTACAGATAGACCATGTCATCCACCTGTTGGGTAGAAATAATCTCACAGAATACCAACATGAGCCAAGGTCACTCTGAGACCACAATCAACTGTAGGAAAACAAGGCCACATCATTATTTTGTTTAAAAATGGATACAGTCAAGGTCACTGTGAAACCCACAGAATGTCAAACCATCCCTTGGTTAAAATGAACGACTACCACTTATCTACTAATCTTAGCTTTATCCTCACTTTGGTCTGCTCTTGCTGTAGATAGATTTATTTAGATGCCCAATCAGTCACAGAATTGCCTCCATTTCCTGAGAGCATCCAATTCAAAGCAAAACCCTTCTTCCTTAGATTATGCCCCAAATCACCTAATGCAAGCCCAAACACTTTAATGTCTTTTCTGACACCCTGTCATTGAAACACTTACAGATCCCCATGGTGTGTGTTTCTTCTTGCTACAACCATTAATAAACCCAACTCGTTTGATTGAAGGCATGTTTCTAGTGGTCTCAGGCTAGATGGTATTAATAATGGAACAGTGTTTAGCTGTTAGTTTTTCTACTTTTTCTAACTAGCAGGTGGACTCCATTAGAGCAGGGACTTGCTGTTTTGTTCTCTCTGGTATCCACAGAGTCTTAGGTAGGTTTGCCATTTAGTAGACACACCACATATTTGTTGAATGACTTATTTGATCTTTTTAATATGGAGATTTAATAAGCTTTAGAGCAGTGATTTTCACATACAAATCTTTAGCCCTAAGACCTCCAAAGTTCCACTTGATGGATTGCAACCTGAACCAGAAATGTATGTCCTCTATTTGCTTTTATAGGCAAATGGCATACTAGCCATTGAAATTGGATTTTCACAATACAATTAAGGGATACTTACCAGCTTATTAAGAATTAAAGAATCTTATCATTCATAAGCTAAAAATAGCATGCAATTATAGTTACTAAAAATGCAAACTGAATGATACAGAATCTGGCTTCCATATTCTACTGGCAATGTCTCAAAGCTACCACTCCACATGCATGTGACCGGGTTGGAGGAATTCCTTCCTGATTTCTCTGTTAGGTGTAGTTTTCAGTTCCTAATAGTTTTGCTTTTTAAATTTATTTGTTATAAGTTTAGTTTTGATGTTTGCACTTTAGTTTATTTGGTTTTCTTGGTTACCTATTGTAATGACACATAATTGCATTAATTCTCATTTGTCAATTTTTAAAATTTCAGACATGTATGTTTACAGTTCAGATATTAAACATCATAAATCTCCCCCATCCCTTGCTTCTTAAATTTACTTGCACTGTGACACTTCAGTCCACTATAAGTATTCACAGTTAGGATAGGCAGGCTTTGGGGTTCCTTTCCTACATTAGATGGCTCTAGAGCAAAATCTCTTAGGATTAAATACCTAAGATAACTAAGCTATTGTGGAGTCACTAAGTCTGAAGACCTCATGCTTTGTGATCCATCCTTTAGTGCAAATAATGTGGACCTCCACAGGAAGTAAAGATAATCTGCATATTGGCTGTCCTGAGACTCATGACCAAGAAAAAGTCTCATATGAGTGACCTCTCTTTTTATTTCCCAGTCTAGCAGCTATTTTGTTTGTCTCCCCAGCTTTTAGCAGGGAAGAGCCTTTTTATTTTCTGTAGACACTGTTTTTATGACAGAGTAGTCAAAACAGTTATCTGATTACCAAGGTAATGGCAGGCACCAAGTCTTTCTCTGTGGGCTTCCCCAGATTTGGAGATAATAGGACCATTTTGAAAGAGTCAAAGAAATTATTTATTATGGGATAAAGCCTTTAATTTAGGAGAACTGTTTTATTCTTTAATGTATATTTTGCCAACCATGCCACTCTGCAACAATTCAGCAGGGATAAATGTGTAACTGTCTCATTTCTGAATTACTATGTGGGTGTCTCTCAGAGGATCAGATTTTGCAGTAGAACAAATAAAAATAACAATGATATTTGTTGCTTTTTTCTTCCATTTATAAAGATGTGAAACTCTAGCTTTTAATCAATTCAAACTGACATTTCTTTCCATGTTATTACTTTTCAATTGTTTCATAATTGTGAAACTACAGCTAAATATACAACATTGATTAGACCTTGAAATGTTTTCTTCCTTATGTGTCAGAGCATGTTTTAAAGGGAAAAAAGGTAATAATAACTCCCCTAGAATTCTGGTTTCTCATTTCACATTTCTCTTACAAAAGTCACAGGTGCTGCCTAGGAAAACTACTTTGTTTCGTCTGGAATAAATTCAGATACAATTAGCTTCTCGTTCTATTTAAGTAAAATGTTGACACACTTTGACAAACTGTGTAAGTGGTATGATAGGACATAGTCTAAGATAATTAAAGGGATATAAGTCATCCTGAGTTTCAGTGGATCAAATAATCACGTATTACATGTTGATGTTATAGTGCAGGGCTGGGCAAAAGTAGGTTAACAGTTGTGAGTGCATGAAAACAGGATTTGTTCTTGTTGCTATTATTTATTAATTATTATATTATTCATATTGTTTGTCTTCTTTTGTTATTATTGTTAGTATTCTGTATTTTTTTTTATCTTTTGGGTGGTGATGGCTGGTAAGTTAACTAACCTTTGCCCACCCCTGTACGGTTCCATGCAGGTCTATCACATGCTATAAATGATATTGCAGATTTGGGGGGCATGGTCTTTCCATCAGAAAGCTTTCACATAGGGAACCAAGAACAGCACAGAGATGTAAATTAGATATCAAAATATAATAATGAATGTAGTCTCTGAGTACTATAAAAATTTAGAGTGGTGGTTTTCAAATTATGGTCTAGGGAACCTTTGGGCAGGGGTTGGGAGATATCTGTAAGGTCAAAAATATTTTAATAATAATAACATCAGGATTGTATTTGCCTTTTTTAATCTCAATTTTAAAGTGGGAGTACAGTGGAGTTTTCAGAGAGTAAATGATATGTGATTTTCAACAGACTGAATGCAGAAACAGATATTACCACCCAGATGTCTTCTATTAAACCAAATACTTAGAAGATTTGCTAAAATGCTGTGCTCTTCAAAAAAAATTTTGTTAATAAAAATAGTTATTTGAAAGATGTTATTTATGTTAATATGTAATGAATATATTACAATGAGTTAATAGATATTTAACAGTTCTTCATTTTTAATTTTTAATAGAGTAACTATCCATACATATAATCTATACATAAATAGAAGGCCTGTGGAGGCATCAAGATGTTTTAATAGTGAAAAGGGTCCCTGACATTTGTTGTTTTAGAGAAATGTTACGTCGCTTATGATACTTACACGTATCCTGTGTCCTCTGAGGTTCCAGAGAATTCATCCCTTCATTTAGATCTCAGTAACATATTACTAAGTAAACATTTTTCAAACTGTCCACAACTTGTGATACTAGATCTTTTTATTCTTTCATGGTAGTCATCTCTAGAACACAATGCAATTTCTTCTCAAAACAACTGGGTTTTTGATTTTTCCACACATCAAACACATTTCCTTGGCACATTCCATGAGGTGATTCCGTACCATAATTTGCTGTATATCAATATGTCCTAATCAGATGTGAAGTATGTTTTCAGTAATCTATTAACAGTAATGGTTTAACTTTCAAGATGAATAATGAAGGGGTTTTTTTGTTATTGTTTTAAATAATAAGCAGAATATATTCAGAAAGGTCTGTGATAACATCACCCTCACTCACTTGCATTCTAATATGCTTTCTTGGGTGAAATAGAAAGGATGGGGTGGTGGCCAGCTTGCTGAGAATGTGCCTGGAAGTATGTCATGCTTGTAAATGACATTTATCATCTTTGTCAGAGTGGAAATGAAGTTGAAAATCTCTAAGGCAATTACTGCAGCACTTAGGAAAGTGACTAAACTCAGTGCACGCTAATGACTTCATTGTTTTGGATTAGTTGAACTGGAGTTCACATACAAATGACAACCAAAATACAGTCTAACATTTTCTAAAAAGCACTGTCAGATTCTAGCACATTGCAAAATAAAATGTACCATCTCTCCCAGGTTTTGCATGAATGTATACATAATTTAAAAAATCTAAAAACAGTACTTAACCTTTGGCCTTCATTAAATATAGAACAATAATTGCTTCCATTATGAGTGAGCCATGTCAAAAATAAATTATGCAGAATCGTAGGATTGAAACAGTCTATGCAGTGCCTGGCAGCAGCTTCTTCATGTTAATAGTTAGTGATTGCTACTATTTACTGACTGTTGAATATATGGTCAGTTTTTTTTAACTAAGTGTTATCTTGTTTATCTTATTTACATTATCTTATTTTTATTGTCATTTCTTATTTATCTCTTATGGGAAAAAGTATGTATTGCTGTTATTCTCATTTTCTTTTTTTAATATATTTTATTGATTATGCTATTACAGTTGTCCCATTTCCCCCCCTTCATTCCACTTCACCCTGCACACCCTCTCCCACCCACATTCCTCCCCTTTAGTTAATGTCCATGTGTCATAAGTTCTTCAGCTTCTATATTTTTCATTCTATTCTTGCCCTCCCCCTGTCTATTTTCTACCTACCGTCTATGCTACTTATTCTCTGTACCTTTTCCCCTCTCTCTCCTCCTTCCACTCCCCTGTTGCTAACCCTCCCTGTGATCTCCATTTCTGTGGTTCTGTTCCTGTTCTAGTTGATTGCTTAGTTTGTTTTTGTTTTTGTTTTAGGTGTGGTTGTTAATAATTGTGTGTTTGCTGTCATTTTACTATACATGTTTTTTATCTTCTTTTTCTTAGATAAGTTTCTTTAACATTTCATAAAATAAGGACTTGGTGATGATGAACTCCTTTAACTGGACCTTATCTAAGAAGCACTTTATCTGCCCTTCCATTCTAAATGAAATCTTTGTTGGATAGAGCAATCTTGGTTGTAGGTCCTTGCCTTTCATGACTTGGAATACTTCTTTCCAGCCCCTTCTTGCCTGCAAAAGCTCTTTTGAGAAATCAGCTGACAGTCTGATGGGAACTCCTTTGTAGGTGACTGTCTCCTTATCTCTTGCTGCTTCTAGGATTCTCTCCTTCATTTTTACCTTGGCTAATGTAATTATGATGTGCCTTGATGGGTTCCTCCTTGGGTCCAATTTCTTTGGGACTCTCTGAGCTTCCTGGACTTCCTGGAAGTCTATTTCCTTTGCCAGATTGGAGAAGTTCTCCTTTATTATTTGTTCAAATAACTTTTCCCCTTGTTGTTCTTCCTCTTCCCCTTCTGGTACCCCTATAATTCAGAGGTTGGAACGTTTAATGGTGTCCTGGAGGTTCCTAAGCCTCTCCTCATTTTTTTGAATTCTTATTTCTTCATTTTTTTTTCCTGTTTCATTGTTTCTTTCTTCCTTCTGGTCCACTCCATTGATTTGGGTCCCAGTTTTCTTCCCATCACTATTGGTTCCCTGTGCATTTTCCTTCATTTCACTTAGTGTGGCCTCCATTTTTTCATCTAATTTGTGACCCAATTCAACCAATTCTGTGAGCATCCTGATCACCAGTGCTTTGAACTGTGCATCTATCTGATAGGTTGACAATCTCTTGGTCACTTAGTTATATTTGCTGTGGAGCTTTGATATGTTCTTCTGTTTGGCCTTTTTTTGTGTGTGTGTCTTGTCACGCCTGTTATATATGAGGAGTGGAGCCTTAGGTGTTCACCAGGGCAGGGCAACCCAGTCACTGGGTTGTGACACTGTATGTGGGGGCAGAGTCCGAGAGGGAACAATGGCAATTGCTCTGCTCTCTATCAAATTTCAATCCCTTCCACTGCTTCCCCCAAGCAAACTGGGCCTTTCTGGTGCTGATTCTCATGTGGGTGGGCTTGTGCATGTTCTAGGACCCCATGAGTCTCTCCAGCGAATTCTCCCGTGAGGCTGGGAGTCTCTCCCTGTGCCTCAACCCCCATAGGTATCCCCAGTCAGTGCCTTGAGGCTTTATTTCCAGGCGCTGGGACCCTGGGTTGTGTGGTCTGTCTTGCTTCCCACCCTTGCCTGGTTTATCTGCATGGGAATGTGGGACCGCCTGGTCAGCCAGCCACCTTGCACGTCGTGTCTCACTTTACAACCAGCGCCTCGCTGGTTCTGCCCACTGCCACCCCATGCCCGGGGTCTGCCCACTTCCATCTTGTGCACCCAGTGCCACCATTGTTTGTGCCACGACCCCTCTCTGCCCCTCCTACTGGTCTGGATGAATGTGTCTATTTTAACTTCTTCATTGTCAGACTTCCATACAGATCAATTTTCTGTTAGTTCTGGTTGTTATTTTGTTTTTAAATTATTGTTGTCCTTGTTTTGGTTGTGCAAGGAGGTACAGTGTGTCTACCTATGCCTCCATCTTGGCTAGAAGTTGATTCTCATTTTCTTGATAAAGAAGCCATTTAGAGAGATTGAGCTAATTAATTCTTCTAAGCCACAAGCTTAGGTCTTGAAGCCACATTTGTCTGATTTTATTGCTGGGTTCTTACCACCGAGTTAGTCTCTCCCCTGTGTTCACATATTACATGTATTCGACTGGCAGAAGTGATTGAAACTTTATTTCACACACAAGGGTATCCCAGAATAGGGAGATGAAATGGTTTGCACAAAGTCACAAAATAAGAAACAAAATTAATATCCCTTCACATTGTTCCTTAGATGGACATGTGGAAGTCAGTACAGGGTATGAGTCTAGAAATTAGTTTTTGTCCCTGAAGTTTCAGAATGTTTACTGTGTCATATAACTTCTGTGGCATTTATAATGTACTGTGTGTGTGTGTGCGTGTGTGTGTGTGTGAGAGAGAGAGAGTTGTTCTTGGGGAAGGAGTCTGTATATTTCCCACAGTTCTCTGTACCAAGTTAGGCTGTGATATGTATTAGTTGGGTGATTGATTAAAATACTGAGTAAATGGACACTACAATGCTTACCTGAGTGTATGCTCCAGAAACTACCAGGAGCCACCAGCGAGGAGGGAAAGCAGCCCTCCTCCATTTGTCACTGATTTCAGTGAGTCCTCTGATATTATTTATTTTTCATATTGAATTATTCATTAGCATACCTTTGAAAAAAATGTTTCTGCTGCCAGCAGAGTTTTAGCTTCATTGTTTGTTTTTTAATTGCCAGTCTAGTTTATACTATTTAAAAGCTCATTATCCCAATTTGGTTAATAAATTAACAAAATTCAGTAGAGTCTAATGATTTTGTTAGAATGAGAGCTAAAACATGACTCAAAAGAGTGAGTACTGGCCCAGATTTTTCCACTCACTAGCCAGGTTTCAGTGCTTTAGATTCCTCATCTTTCAAATTTTAATGATGATTAAAATCTGCTTTGCCTCTTTTTCTTACAATGTTTGGTAAGGATAAAATGAGAGAATGTATGTTGAAATGTGTCAAAATGCATAACATGATATATACTTAAGAATAATTATTTGTTACATGTTACTATGTTATTAAATAATTCATCAGCAATGATTATTTCTTATTCTCTCTAGAGTGTGCCATGTACATGCCATAGTCTCCACAGGTGGTTTCTCATCCTGCTCACTAGTCTTAGAAAGTGCTTCTTTTTAAAGCAGAAAGAAACATTTTCTGAGCTTGTATACCCAAAAGTCATTATCTAAAGGATTTAGAAAGTTGAGTCACAGCATGTCACAGAACTGGGCAAGGAAAGCTTGAAAGTAGATCAGTAAAAATGTGAAAAATATAGACCTACAAAATATATAAATATTACAAAACAGACCTACAAAAATACCAATGTCCATAGGACTAGTTAGCCTATAAAAGAATTAGTGAAAAGGGGCATCTTTACTCAGAGATACAGCAGGAGTCTTTCATTTGTGTATCATATTGACTCATCCATTCACTCTTTCCTGTTTACTTAACAGGCATTTATTGAATGTCTGATGTACACCAGGCCCTGTGCTGGGGGTGAGTTTCCAAAGATGATGAGGGCAGAGGCTAAACCTTGGAGCTGCTAACAATTTAGGAAGTAGAAAAGGAAATATACAAACAACTACAACAAACAGGACTATTTGATAAGTGCTAAAATTGTGTTATTACAGAGTACTGTGGAACACAGTGGAAATAACCGCCAACTCTGCCTGTGGGCTTTGTGAAGCCTGCAAGCAAGAGTAGCATTTGAGCTTCATATAAAACAATGTGTGGGAGTACACCACCATTTATTTTTAAATGGCAAACTGTTATCTCCAGATAGGAGAGACAGCATGTTCACACCACTGAAGATACAATAGTCCATAGCATGCTGGAGACCACATGAAAAGTAGACCAAGTCTTTTGAAAAGTACTTTGGCAGGTTTTTTCAAGATCTATAAAAACACTTATTTCTTTAGACCAGTAATCTTACTTATAGAACTTTAGACTGTGAAAAACATACAAAGGAAGAAAAGTATTATTCACAATAGCAGAAATAAAAAAATAGAGATGGGTCCATTATCTAAAAAGATACAAAATAGTTATGTAAATTATAATACACTAGTTTGACCAGTCTGTTGCTATTAGAATAATAACAATAATGATATTTTAAGTGAAGATAGGAAATGTATATTCCATCATATTTAATTATAAAGCAGAATAAAACTATATCCTGATTATTACATCTATTTAAAATGATGTGTGTATACAGATAAGAGATGGAAAAGATTTCAAAATGAAAATTAAAACACTAACAACATCTTCACAACAATAAAACATTTTGCAAAGGTGGTGGGATTGTGATTGAATTTTTAAAAGATATTTTAATTTTATTTATTTATTTATGTTCAGAGAGAGCAGAAGAGAGGGAGAGAAGCATCAATGTGTGGTTGCCTCTCATGTGCCCCATGTTGGGGACCTGGCCCACAACCCAGGCATGTGCCCTGATTGGGAATCGAATCAGTGACCCT
Organism: Tonatia bakeri; assembly: GCA_004024845.1. Taxonomy (NCBI): domain Eukaryota; kingdom Metazoa; phylum Chordata; class Mammalia; order Chiroptera; family Phyllostomidae; genus Tonatia; species Tonatia bakeri. The sequence goes on from PVIA01005340.1 coordinate 24,107, forward strand.
TTGGTTCTCAGGCCAGTACTCAATCTACTGAGTCATACTAGCAAGGGCATAATTGAATATTTTTAATATATTTACTTTTTTGTGGTCATATTATTTACCAATTTAACTAATGTTTATTGACCATTTTATATGTGCTAGAAGCATTGATGGTCCACCAGTTGAAAAGATAAAAAAGCTTATCATTTACATAATAAATTTTTTGAATTTTAAAGAAGCACTTTTACACCTCCATGCCTTGCTAAAATAATTAACTCTGCCATCTTTCAAGAACCAAGCTAAATGCAGTCTGTTCCAGGAAGTCTTTTCGGAATCTATCCATCCCAATAATTCTAATCTCTCTCTAGATTTTCCAAACGTCTGTCTCCCCAAATGAAAGCATTGTGATTGAGGAGCTGAGTGGGATCACCCAGCATGTCCTAGGCTGGCGTCACAGTGGGCAGTGGGTGGAGGCAGGAGCAGGATGCACACAGAGTATCTTTCTCACAGTGAAGTCCAAAACAACCTGCAGCAGCATCACCTGGACCACAACCTAAGCATTCAGGTTTTCACCCTCATCCCTAGAACATATAATTAAGTAGATCGGAGTGGCACCAGAAAATTTATATTTTTAAACAGCACTCAAGTCTTAGGCACCTGAAATTTGGAAAACAGTTGTTATAAAATATTAAGCCAGCCTGAAATAAGGGCTTGTGCCTTCTGCAGTTTTTTCATGGAACATTATATGAATGACCAGTTGAGAACTTCCATTCACCAGCCTTCTTATAGTGTCATATTTGGTCCAAGATAAGCTTTGTTTCCAATGTAGGTTTCACAATTTTGTTAATGGAAAATATTCACTCCCAATAAGTAAAAATCTGGATTCTCTATGTGCATGCGCTTGTGTGGTCTATTATTGGTGAGTGGGTGGGCAGAGCAGGGAGGAAGGAGACACACAGTTGGTTATGCTGAAAGCCTGTACACACCAAACGCTAAATTTCCTTGCAAGGTCTATTACTGCACTTCAACGACATGAAGATTTGATGTTCTTTCTCTTGTCTTTTTCTTTTTCTTTTCTTTTTTCTTTTCTTTTCTTCTTCTCTTCCTCCCTTCATTTCTTCTTTCCTTCCTTCCTCCCCTGCCTTCTAACAGATTTGACCAGGGACTATGGCTTTTTGATTAATGCTTTTCATCAATGAGCCACCAGAACTATTTAGCCACTAATGTCTGTTTGGTATAAGGCATTGTCCTGCTCACAACATCCTGAGAGAATCAGTTCTTTATTAACCTTGTCCCAAAAGTCCTGAGTTTGGATCAAAGGGAATACTTGATCAACCTTCTGTCAAAATAAATGTATAAATATGCCAAAAAGCTCAGAAAATTATTAAAATGACTGAAGGACTGGCAGTATGAATCCTAAAGAGATTCATCTGAAAAGAACAGGTTTCAGCGCTATTACCCTTTGACCTTAAGCTGGCCAATATAGAAGCCAGCTGGGAGAAAAACAATGCCCAGAGGGATTCTGTCAAGTGCACTCTCATTCCATCTTCATGAGTCATTGTGCATGAAATAGACTGGGATTTCTTCTGGGTAGATTCATTGTCTTAAACAATCAGGGAAGCTTTGATGTGATTTCAGCGGGTTCTGAGTTCAGAAGGGAAAGCTTACCTTCCCTAGAGGTCTAGAGGGCCATCCTAAGAAAACCTCTCTCACAAATGAATTTTAGGATACCTGAAAGGACTCTGCCTGGATGTCTGCACATTCATGGTTTCTAATCACAGCAGCGAGGTAGGGACCAATTCAGCCAGGTGCCACAACTATCTGTGGCTGTAAAAGGGTCATCCTATTCTTTGAAATGCTACTGTATGCACATTTCTTTTATGCACACTAATCTATCTTGCTCAAAAAGTATTTTCAACTACAATACTCTTTACATTGTAAAATCCAATTTGGGAAACTATCCCTTCATGGATAGCCCTAAAGCACCTGCATTTTTCTATTTTGCTATGGTACTGCTCTCTGTTCCAATTTTTCTTGAACACTACTTATGTCACTTTTTTATTTTATTCCTTTAAAAAGAAAAAGCTTCCCATTTTCATTCATTAGAAATCCTATTGGATTTTCCTGAAAAAGAATTCTGAATTTGAATCTCCAAGTTGATCCTGAGGTTCTTAAATTATGGAGAGGTGCTTATTAACAATGCACTTTTGGGATCACTCTAAGAGAATCAGTCTGCAGGGAAGGGCCTGGAAATATGCTTATTTAACATGTTCCTTCTTCATTCTCACACATACTCCGTTGAGAACAACTATTCTAGAGAATGAGGAGTAGTTCTGATTTGGAAATGATATTTGATATATAGTCAATAGACTTGCAGTTGCTAGTTTCATGGATGTAGATGTTATCCAATCCCTCCTACTTTCAGTTTCTATTACTCTTAACATTATTATAATAAGTTTTAGAGTACAAATGTACTGAAAAGATTATGAGATTTTGTTTGTTTTTACTTTTTAAAACGCATATGCACCTAGAGAAGTAATCAGTGTATAGAACAAAATGATCAAGACTAGAGTAGCAGAAAAAAATAAGATTTAAAATAAGTGAAATGTTACTCATTTAGACAGTAATTCACCTCCTGTCTCAAATGTGTGTTTGCAAGTATTTAATTAGTAATTAACTGGAGTTTAATGTTACTTCTTGGCCTCAAACTAGGGCTGTCATTGGAGGTGATAAAATGCAAATATAATAAACATTTAAAACTAAGATAATTCACTATGTTTTCTATTTTTCCCTCCTCTTAATAACTAAAAATTGCACTGTTTCTCTATTCTATGTTCTCTCACAGCTAGAATTTACTTCCTGACACACGTCTTTTATTGTAAAACACCCATGCATACTGCTTCTCATTCATGAAGAGTGTGGTGCAAATGCCAACAAGAGAATTTGCATTTAAAAAAAGTCTTCATCAGGCACTAATATTCTTCTGAAAGGAAGAGACTCAAAGCTTCTTTTCTATTTTATATTCTATAACTACCCATTGGATATCATACTCTTTTTCCTGAAGAGTAAAAGCTTCCAATGCCTTAATCTCGTATCAGTGGGGAGAGAGGAGGCTTCAGAGCTTTTTGCTGTCTTTTATTTGACATCAACTCCCCCCACTCTAAGTCTTACTCTGTTTGATAATTATGACAATTTTGAAAGCATCTTAAAACTTGCCAATATCATGTTCACCCGCTGACTAACGTGGCAATGAATCTCACTGTCACTTACTTTAAGCCAAGTTATTTAACCTCTCTGCATCAAAATCCTTCATCTGTAAAATGAAGGTGTTGAACTATGTGAGTTTTAAAACCTTTTGGGCTTGCAAAAGTCTATCTAGTTTTAAGAGAATTATGATATGCATTGTCCTCCCACACCTCAGAGAATGGGATGGTATCTGCGGATCTGTGGTCTTTTTTCTGATCTTTTTCCTTTCTCCTTCTCTCTCCTCGCTCCCCCTTCCACTCACACTTGGCTGCTTTTCTGCAATGTTTTCCTGTCAAAATGAGCATTAATTTGGCTGGAAGCTACTCCATTGTCCTAGTGTTCCCAGTGGCTCTGTGCCTTAGCTCTGCCACACTGACCCTGAACGCCACAGGTTTGGTGAAGTGTGGAAATTGGCATGACAGCAGCCACAGAAGGAAAGTACCTGAAGCTGGTCCCAAGAACACTGTTCCTGGAAACCTTATCTATGGACAGAAAGACTGGGTGAGGGCCTGGACACAAGAACTGCAGCAGAGTTTCTAGGGTGATATGGCGGCACTCTGTCACCTCAGCAAGCTGTGATGAGGGCTGGCCCGAAATAGGATTTGTTCGCTTCCTTGTTTACAACCCACCTCTGTGGACTATTACATAGCCTAAGACCACACGTAGCCTAAGAACTATAATTTGAGCCCAGGGCAGGTGGTTCTGTGGGGTGGAGTGTTGCCCCATAAACTAAAATGCTGTGGGTTCAATTCTTGGCTGGGGCACATACCTATGCCATGGGATAGATCTCCTGTCGAGGCACATACAGTGACAATGGATTGATGTTTCTCTCTTTCCCTTCCTCTCTCTAAAATCAATAAAAATACTCTGAAGTGAGAATTTAAAGAAACAACAACTGTAATTTGAGGGTCACAAGCTCCCTCCCCTTTACACATTCCCTCAGACAGCCATCCTGTGGTCCTGTAATACTACCTTTTCTGGCCACGTCTTTAAAAATTCAAAGAAGAGGAGGAATAATGACCTCAAGTCTTTCGTATTGTTAATTCCAATGAGATGAATTTCTCAGGTCCTTTGTTTAAATTAAAAAAAAAAAACTATAGAGAATGATTACTTACCCTGTCAACAGCAGTTGGGCAAGCTGATCCTAATATCTTTTCTAACACACTTTGCACCACAGACTCATGGGTCAACACACTTTGAGTTTCCCCCCTACCTTCTTATCCTTTGCTGCTTCTTTCTCTTAGTGGCTCTTAGTGATTTCTTAACTTTGTAGTGACCCAGGGCCTGGTCCTTGGCCCTCATCACTTCTCCATCTAAGCTTACATCCTTCCTCTTTGAATATATACATCACAGTATAGATTTCTTTTTAAAAAACCTCTTGTAAATAAAGTAGAAAAGCCTACCAGAGGTGTCCAGCCTGCAGCCCATGGGCCATATGAGGCTCAGGATGGGTATGAATGCAGCTCGACACAAAATCATAAATTTACTTAAAACATTATGAAATATTTGTGTTTGTGTGATTACGTGTCACAGTGTATTTAATGTGTGGCCCAGGAAAACTCTTCTTCTTGCAGTGTGGCCCAGAGATGCCAACAACTTGGAGGCACCTGGCACAGCATAGTTTCTCAATCTCAGTACTTGTGACATTTAGGGCCACACAACCCTTTGGGCTGTCCTGCACCTGGTAGGACGATTAGCAGCATCTTTGGTCCCTTTCCATGAGATCCTAATAGCACCTCCCCAGTTGTGGCAATTAGAAATGTTTCCAAATGTTGTCAAATGTCACTTTGGGGCCAAAATCACTCTCATGAACCACTGATTTAGAATAATTGGGGGTAAAATTAAAATTCTGATAATAAAAATTATAAGCCTTTGACTTAATTTGGACAGTTCAGTTTCTTTAAAGTTTGTATCTGTTAAAGTTATTGGAATCTGAACAACAAGAGTCAACAATAAAATCTATAAGCTTGTGCTGAGTAGGAAACACGCACCCCTCAAAAATGGAGTTTGCTTTGTCTTTAGCCCAACACATTCAATAATGTTTATTGTTGATGATTATGTTGCCTGAATTCAATAAAACTTACTTGTCTGTGTTAAGAGCTTTTGAATTTAGTGACACTTCACCTAAATTATCTGATTCTTAGAGGTAGGAATGGGAAGGAGTGGAAAGTAAATGATTTGGCTAATTACTGAAACTTGGGTAAATTAACCCCTCTAAGCCTTAGTTTTCTCAGCAGGATGCAATTAGCGAAAGTGGCAGAGCTAAACTTGAGACTTAATTTAGGATGTCATTTATGCTGCATTAAAGGCAAGATAAAGTGCCCCGGATACTCTTTCTGATATAAATGTTATTTCTGAAACTTTTTTTAGTTTCTTTTTAGCTTTGTTTTTAAAATAAAATCTCCATGATACTGTCATTTGAAACACATCATGGTCCTATCACTTATAACCTTCTCTGTCAGGCTGGATACAAGCATCTCAGTTACCTTGAGTGGCACGACACGTCTGTTTTTGCAGGATGATGAATGCAAGCAGATGTGCTGGGGATATTTTTCCATATGGGATTCCAGCTGTGGAGACTTTGTTCTTTTTAAATTATTTTAAATTTCAGAGGAATGGAAAAAAATAAGTACATGTTTCTATCACTGGATAATACATGTGCTTCAAGCTTTGGGAAACTAGATGTATACATCCTTTGGTACTTGCTTTTATTTTTAATGATTGATAAATGGCATATTTATTATGACTTAAATCGTCTTTAAAGAGGAACAGTTCTAATTGTCAAAAAAGCATAATAATGTACTTGTTAATGTTGTATAATTGCCTTTACAAAATCATCCCATAAAAATGCTCATTATCAGCGTGGTATTCAAAAAAATGTCATTCATTAACTTGGGAATAAAATTATAATTACAATTATAAAGCTTTGAGGCAATTTTGTTAGGAAGCTGTGTGCTAATTGCACAGTTTAAGGTTTCTAATTTAACATTAGGTGTAAACAGGATAGTCAGCTGAAAAAAGTACATAAAAGTTTAATGACTAGGGTATTGCAGTGTGTGTGTGTGTGTGTGTGTGTGTGTGTGTGTAGTTTCTCTTCTGCTCGGCAATCACATTGGATTAGAAAGTAACACAGAGAACATCATGCACTTGGAAACAGGTCTTTATTTGGGTCGGGGTTAAATGTTATGTCCATTCCCCTCTGCAGTCCCAGCTGGAGAGCAAATTCCACAGCAATAACTGCTTAGACTGTTTGAGCGGGGCGCGGGCTGGGCTGTGTACCAACAGCCTCCTCAACTGCAGACGGAACTGCAGCAGCGCTTCCTGCAGCAGAGCGTCAGTCATTGGTTCCTCCGTGACACGTGACTGATAGAGGCTTTTCTGTGTATTTTCTCGCCCATCTGTGTGGAGGGCACTGATAGGCCAGGCTGATGCGCAGGCAATTTATCATCTTGATCTCCCACTGAGTCAGGGAGCTCTCCTGTCACCAGTATTGATTTCAGAGGATGGACTAAATTTCCTAGGATTTCCATTAAGAATTAAGAAAAAAGCTCTAAGCACGCAGGGTAGCCAGACAGACATGGATATGAGATGGCACTGTGAAAACTCGCAGGTAGCTTCTTCTATCACAGCCGGTGCTCAGCACAGCTTAGAACTGCAGCATGCAGGGTTTAAGACACCAGAAGCCTAAGAACAATAATAATGAAAATAAGAATAAACTGTTTGGGATAAACTAATTTTTAGATTTATATTCAACTATTTCTTCTTGGAGGTTGCATGTCAAATTTATGCATGCTCTATATGAAATGTAGAAAGGTTGTTTTAAATTTTTAAATGTCCTTAAACCCTGAGCATGGTTGCTTCTAGTTTTGTTTGCTGCTTTACGTGAGCTTCAGAGGTTTATTTAGCATGCTTTTTGCAAAAATGATAAAAATTTTGTGTGTATGTGTATATATATGTATTTATGTATTAAGTTGATTCAAGTAAAAGCATGAATAAAAGCTGCTTTCAAGACTTGCCAGACTGCTTTATTGTTGTTAATGACTAGGGGATAATTTTGCCTAACTATGCTTGAATTCTGACCATGCATGCTTTTGCGGCAGAGTGGGATTTTCGTTGAGAATCTGTAAAGGTGAAATGTCTGAATTAAATGTATGTTTGGTACAACAGAAAATGTTATTTGTGATCAATGATTAAGTCTGATTAACTAATGGAAATATTTCATAATGGTAAGATTTGAGTAACATTTATACTAATTATGCTTACTAGAAAAATGCATGTTTGGGATTAGTGAAAGTGTTTATATTTTGGAAATATCAATTTTGATTATTCAAAGACAGTAAGATTTCAGTTGTCAAAAATACAAGTGAGGTGAGAAAATTAAAACGTTTTTTTTATTTTAGTCTGGGAGAGGATTGCAAAACTGCTGTTTGTGTATGAGAGATATATGTGCATGGTGTGTGTGTGTGTGTGTGTGTGTGTATGTGTGTGTGTGTGTGTATTCTTTGGGGGATTTTTTTGATATTCTCCTAACTCATCCTTATTCTCACGAAGAGGGAAAATGCCTTAGCATTCAAGTATTTCCTAGGCCCATGGGAATTAGAGCCAGCAGAAGCAAGAGTATGGCCAGATGGGACTGGCAGGCTTGGCTGTGAGTGGAGACAATGGGTGGGGGCGGAGCAGATGGAGGACAGAAGGGATTGCAAATCAGAAAAGGGGAAGGGGGAAGGGAAGCGTCTGCTTAATAGTGAAGGAAGCCTGGCCTCTCTTTTCAAGCGAACTTCTGACTGCATCTTTGTTGAATTATGAGATAGAATGTTATCTCTGTTGTGACAGCTATTTTTCATTAAATTAGGTAGCCCCTGCTTCATAGGTTGGGGAAGTCCCATGAATTGAAGTAGTTTTTACCAGATTGTGAATTGTGCTCTATTTGTTCTTGTAAACTTTTCCTCTGTGCCATGGTCAGGAAAAGTAGGAGCAAAATATGAAGCAGCTGTATTATTTCAGTTGGTGGTATCTATATATCTATATCTATATCTATATCTATATCTATATCTATATCTATATCTATATCTATATCTATATCTATATCTATATGGCAATAACTAGTAAACTTAACCAGACCTTAAATTATTCAAACATCTATACGGTAAACTGCCCATTACCCTAAAATAGCTTTCAATTCTGAAAATACTCAGAGATCATACTGACTAATCTGTTATTTTTACTTCTGGCTTATAAACAGATCTTCATTTCTAGAATAACTTTGAATATTTTATTTAAGTGTTCGTTGATGTCATGAATCTTTGGGATGTGACCAATGCCCACTTCAAATTCTGAAATGAAATTAATATCTCTGCATTCTCCATCGAGCCTTCTGTCACTCAAGTGCCCAGAGAACTGGGCATACCCTTTGCCAGGCAAGGTCATAAAACGGGAAAATGAAAACTTCTGAATTTTATAATTTTAATAATTCTTTTAGAACTACAAAATGAAACGGATACAATTTCCAGTCCTAAGTACAGCTGAATTTGACCAAATTCATGCTGCCAAAATGTACCAACAAAACACAAATGTTAACAGTCTAAAGATACAGCTTGTGGTCTGTGGATCACCCACAGCACACTTCATCATTTGGTTCCAGGACCTTCCTGATGGAGATAATTTCCATTCTTCAAAGGCACTTTTACCATGTCACATGTCTCTCTTGACTTTCCTTTTGATCCTTGGCTTGAGAAAGAACAGCTACCTAGATAAGAGAATGAAAACTTTTACTCTTCACACCTTGAGGTATCAAAGATAATTTATTTAGATCATTTATGCTAATTTCCCCAGAACTGAAGAATTAAGCCAATTTCTTACACTTTCTGCAGTCCTTTTCCTCCATGTCCTGTTCTTAAAAATTAATGAAAGGGTCCACTAAGCAGCAAAATGCTCCTCATCTGGCAAATTCCCTCTAACATTTTTAGAAAGAAATAGAGCCTGCAGGCAGAACTTTGGACAGATATGTATATTTTGGAGGGTTGACTAGTATTCATAAACAAGTGATGAAGAATAAATATTTTTGATTTTGTACAACCATGTTGCCGAATATGTTATGGGCCACATTCTCCTTATGGGTAATGTGGAATAAAACTGGAACAAAACTGGAAGAGCTCTCAAGTGGTACAAAATGTCTGGTCACAGTAGCATTTGAGCTCAACTTCCAAGCAAATGTCTCACCAAGACATTAACCAGGGAAATACTTAACATATTTACAAAGTAATTAGTGATATAGCATTGCATACTAAGGATGTTTGGCTAGTTATGATTAAATGTTACTGTGTGCCTTCCATATGCTCTCCTTTAATGTATGAAATGTGCTTATTTCACAGCATCTGGGTACATTTATTGATATAAACTATAAGTGCAATCAATTAACTACATGATGGTTGTAGTAGAATGGAAAAAGAATGGAAAAAGCCCTCTTAGCTTATACTTTGTAGTTTTCAAATGGAAAGGAAAGCAGGCAGCCAAGGACTTTCAGTCTTTGTTTATGTTAAGCTTAAATGTTTCAAGAATCAAGCTTTACTCTGTCCTTTTGAAAAATATCTCATTTGAAACAAGATTATGCCCTGTTAAAATTAGTGCCCTTTAATTCCAGTGTTATGAGCACCAATAATGTTCTCAGGTGGATGGTGTTAGTGGATATTTAATTGCACTTAGACCATGTGCTCTTCTCTTGCACTTCACATTTCCTGTTTTTCCAGACTGCTATTCCTCTGCTGTGTTATGTGTCATTTACAGACTCCAATGCCATTTGCTCTAGATCTCTACATTACAAAACGTAAACGGTGAGCTATGCATATATTCCAGAGTGTAATGACACCAAATTCTGCTTTACACATTTCTGTGTATACTTAGACTTTAAATGTCTTTGATTTCCACTAAAGTTACCATGTTGACCCAGAAAGATTGACATTTCCTCCTGCTATCTTATTTATATTTATTTGACAGATGATATTTGAATCTCCCTCATCACTCTGGCACAGAGAGCAGGGCTGAACACAATACTAGGCTAAAATAGACAGGCAGTTTCCAGTATACAGAATAATTGGGGAGAGTCATGAACAATTATAAACCTGTGGATATCTTTCTAGTGTCCCTTAGCAAATGAAGATAGTACGAGTCTAAAGTGAATAATGGCCATGAAAAAGCAAAACTATAAAGAGAAGTGTTTTCTACTTTTGTGTCATTAATTATTTGTGATTATTACTACACATTTCCCTTTGCTCCTCAAATTTTTACCTTTATTTGAATTTATATGCTTAAGCATTAGTAACTATCTCAGAACTGTTCCCCAAAATCAATTACCCATTTTTGTCTTTGTTGTTGGGGTATTTTGATAGTGCATATTAAGCCACAATTTTATTATTTTCTTGATGACAAACAGGCTCAATTACTTTTCTTCCTATTTTTCTACCACTATGTCTTTTGTTAAAAAGGCATCATTACTTTAAGTATTGCTTAGTTTAAAAGGTCAAAACTATATATAATGGTGGGAATGACTTAAATATTATTTGAGAGGGCCAAAAACACATCAGTCTCCAAAATAATTCAATCCTAAAGGTCATATGTTCTCATCTCTGTTTCCACTGCTTTTTATATTAAAACATCGTGGGTTTGTAGAATACTAAACTCGGCTCTAAGTATATTTTGCACTTTTGTCCAAAAGTATGTATTTGTAAGTTCACAGCCTAGCTTTACTAGTAAATTCATGGATAAAGTGGGAATTTAATGGTTTGGGGAAATATGTTCACTTAGCTGACCCCTTCACGTTTTTCAAATTGAAAACTCTACTGGAGCTTCAGAGAAAATGCCTTCCCAATCAACCCTCCAGTGAAATGAATTTGCTTACAATGAAAACATATTTATCACATATAGAAAAGCATAGATTACATATAAAATACTGTGCATATATAGTAAAGTATATATGTACACATAGTAAAATATATAAAATTTACATATATATACATGTATATGCACACACATACACATACAGGGTCCGGCAGAAGTAACACCTGCTTGAGTGTGGTTGGTAGGGTAATAATATGGGTGTAATAATTTATAGTTCTTTAATTTGAACATGTCACCTAAAATGTCAATATAGTGTGCTTGAGTATGATATGGTTATGTTACAGAATTACATGCTTATGATTTTGTAATAAAAAGGGAAGTTATTTGTGCCAGACTCTGTGTAACTACAACTGACTTTATGATTTTCAAAATACTAATATTTCATTGTCAGATCAAAAATATTGCAGAGAATTTTGATTTTTTTAAAGCATCTTATTTTTCAGTTGCATAGGTATAGACTCAGTTGTCCATCTCAATTACCCACTTGTGAACCATCCAAATAATTGTAGCAATTTTTCTACCTCGCTTAGATCACCTGGCTGTCTGACTAACCATAGCGATTTTCAAGCCTCGCTTAAAACTTGGCTGTCTGTGGACACGCAAAAACCCACTATAGAAATAATCATACACAGAAACAGTTTTCTATTGGGAAGTCCAGAAACAGAGTGGCCACCCTCCAAGATGGTGACCCCCTTTTCTTTCCTCCAGTGGGTTTTTATTGAGAAAGTAGACACAGTTTGTGGATTCACAGTCTGGCAGAAGGGATCAAAGGGGAACACGTATCTTACAAAGATGCTAACAGAGTTTCTGTTTCTGATTGGAGTTTTATCATATGAAAAGACTACAGGTTTCAAAGGTTTCCTGACTGTGCCTTCAAATTCCAAGTTAATAACATCCTCCAGCAAACAGATCTCACAGGATCTTGCATATTCTTTGTCTCAGGCCTGATTACCCCCTGGGGTCCACCGTCTCCGGTCTCAGCTGGCCCCTTGGCTGGAGACAGAGGAGCAAAGAGACTTGGATTTCTCACATCTGAGTACAAAGACTCAGGCTAAGAGGGGGCAGGGGTATATGCCGATCACCCCTTCCTTTCCACAGCCCCTTCAATTATTTCCACAGTCTCCTGTGACTTATTTCACAGAGGCCTTTACAAGATCAGCCCCTGTCTTAGGTCACTTCTCCCTGAGAATCTTACCCGTCATTGGAAACTGATCTAGCATTAAAGGACAGGCACAGAACAAACAGGTAGCGTTCATGCCAGGGGAATAAGTTTTGTCTCCTTAGTGGCTCCTGATCCGGAGGTTTCTCACTCAGCCTAAGTCACAGGGGGTCAACAGCTTCCTGACACTGGGCAGGGTGGTCCCCAACAAATAATGGTTTATCTTGCATGACCAGAGTGCTTTATTGACCACTTACCCTCCCATTGGTTTAAAAACCATGGTTTTCAATGGCACACCAGGACTTCTTTGAATTAGCTAGTTGTCATTAGGTTTGTAGTGGTGTGTATATGATTATGCATGTCTGCATAATAAACTGCTAAATAATTAGCTGCTAAATAATAGGTTTAAATGATACATATAACAGACTAGAAATAGTTTTCTTAGCCTTCAAAAAGTACCTTTTACTTCCAGACTGTTGATAACTATAATATATAAGCAAATAATAGACACCTATCTCGGTGTTTCTTGTACAGTTGATAGTTAAGATCTGTTAAAGTATCTGCTAGTTGATGGATCTATACCAGAACTTAGCAAGATATCATGGGTGACTTGAAGGAAAATGAAACACATGCTCCCTTAAAAGTCCACTTGAAGAGTCAGGACTGACACATACAGTTAGAGAACTGAAGGCAGAACTATTTTATCCCATAGAAAAAAATAATGAACACATATTCACTGGGTTTGGAGAGAGTTCATTATGGGCTGAGTTGATGCACTAATGTTTTCCTGCTACATATTCCTTGTGTGTGTTGGAGCAGTCCTAGTTATCTGGTTACAAAATAAAAGGTGACACAAAATCCAGTCAAAGTAGGTGGTACACACATCCCATAACACCAGTACCGACTTCTGAAGTGGAGGTTAGGGCACTGAGGGTATTTGAGTATGAAGCAAGGTCCTAAGTATCTTGTCTGAAAAAGGCCAAGATGGGTGCTTCCTGTTTTCCATGCCCTCAGGACAATATGTTGATTTGTTAAAAGCCAGTTTTTATGCTCTATGAATAATAAAAGCAATGCAAATATATATGATTTTTTAATTTAAAAATTGCCTGCGTGCTTAGTTTGTATGCATTCTCTTTATGCATTAAAATTAGCCATTGTTGCTAAATGTTACCCTTTAAAAATATGTTGATTTTCTTTTACTGATGGAATGATTGGGATGAGTTATTTTTTCAATAATAAATTAAACACATTGGAGGGAGTATAACTATCTTAGGCCACTAGGGTATAATTGAGTGTGTTTGTAAATTTCTCCAGCAATAATTTTCAGTATGCCTGATTCTATTTCCTTCCTTATCTTTGATTTTACTTTCTTTTTGAAGGGTACCTGCTGAAAAGAAAATAGAATGTGGGTGGGTGTCAGCAGGAAGCAAGGGTCTGGCCTTTAGTGAAATAATTTTGAATGAGTGATAATTATGGAAACAATCTATTTATGTTACTGAAATGGTTATCAATATAGTACTATTATTTCCTCAGTAAGTAGTCTAAAATACAAAGACTAATTATGGGAAACTTCATGAAACATTCATTAGAACAGACTGAAATGATATCTAGGTGTAAACTATCAAACTCAATAGTTCTTGATTACTTTTCAAAATCTCAAGCTAGAGACAGGAAGCTTAGGCTGCTGTGTAAAGACACCCGTGCAATGGGGGTTTCCTAGACTCCTGGCCTTCTGGTTTTCCAAGAGAGCCAGTGAAACTTAAATTGCAATAAGTTAAATCATTTTAATCAGAAAGCTTCTGATACAATAACAAAATAAATACTGACTTTGACCTCTCTCTCCCTCTCCCTCACAATTCCTTAAATGATGCATCACCTTTGTAATTCTCTAGGAAGAGAGATGAGGGTTTAAAACGATGAGACAGTAGAAAAAATACATGCTTGCTTTATCTGAAAGTCTACAATGTAAGGACATTTGCAAACATACCCCATTCAAATCAGGATAATACATATTTTATGTCTGTAAATAACACAAAAAGGATACATTTATAGGTTTTTTATTATGTTTGTATTTTTTTCCTTCATGAATATATCCACATCTTTTTTTAAAGAAAACTATTTTATAAATACCAGTTTTGCCAACTTATAATTAATATGTAAGATTTAATCAGATGCATTTTCTATTTTAGAGTTTATAAATGTTTTAATTTAGAATAATTTAAATATATACCAGTACTGTAACCATATTATAGAGTGTTCACTCATTGTCCAGTTTCCCCTAATGTTTTTTAATTTAATTTTTTTTAAGATTTTATTTATTTATTTTTAGAGAGAAGGGAAAGGAGAGAGAAAGAGGGGAAGAGAAACATCACTGTGTGGTTGCCTCTCCTACTGGGGCACCTCCTATTGGGGACCTGTAACCCAGGCATGTGCCTTGACCCAGGCATGACCCAGGCATGTGCTCTGACTGGGAATCAAACCGGCAACCTTTTGGTTTGCAGGCTGCTGTTCAATCCACTGAGCCACACCAGCCAGGGCCCAGCTTCCCCTAATGTTAACATTGCATTTAAGCATTGTACATTTGTCACTGCTAAGAAATTAACATTCAGTGTGCCCTCACAGAGATGATTCCTTTTTAGAATTTCTGTGGCATAGATGCTGCTGAGTAACTATCATCAAACTATTGGGGAAAGTTTCAAAATCACTTGGTTTGATTCCCACCAATACCTAAGTGAATGCTCCTCATTGGACTACCCAGGATTTCTACTCAGCAACATTCAATCAAGTATTTTAGAAAGAAAAACAATTAACAGAAAAGCAGTCATTTTTGTTTGTACCTGTTTTTTCTTCCCACCCATGTAAATATTGGTTTCATTTTGAAGCTGCTCTGAGAATATTTTCTCCTTTCTGTTTCTTTGAGAAATTTATACCATCCTCTACTAGAATGTTCTGCTAAACTTTAGACCTACGCTTGCAGCTGCCCCAGTTCACCTCAAGTTCAACACGTTCCTTTGTAAACAGGGTATTTTTTGGAGTTTATCTAATTGTAAAACACTTCATTTGCTTTACATAAAGGCATTGTACTGGAGAAAGTACTCCTGCTACTAGTGTGGTGATGACCCACCCGCTAATTTTCTGGTATTTGACTTTCCCCCATTTGTAAGGTTCAGAGTCCACAGCGCTAATATTTTATGATTTTAGAGTATGAATACATGTGCATTGCTTTTAAAACAAAAGGCTTTAAAGACAAGTGGCTTAAAACATAGAATGCTTTTCATTTTGTTGCAACATCTCCTCTGAATATTGAGATGAATTTGCATCTGGGATTTGCTCATGGAATTTTCATTTTGAAATGAGTATGAGAATAATTCCAGTCGTGGCTAGCATTAATTAGAGGGAAGGCTCCCTTTCCATCTCCACAATGAAGAACACAGAGGCTCATTAGCATTCCATGGGTAAGGCTGGTAGGTTTCAGAGAATTAGCAGGTTGGAATCCCAGAAACTCACAATAGGAAAAGGAACAACATCTTTTCATTTCAACATCGTCTTGACAAATGAGGAAAATTTTTGCAGTGTATACATTTAAAAAGAAAGCCAAATTCTGTGAAAACAAAGAAAAGGGGCCCCAGATTGCCTGTTCTTCTCCTTATAGTCCCAAACCTCCACCATTGCGAAGAGACCTTGTAATTATTTCAAATTTTTTATAAGATGGATGCCAAAAGAGGTAAATTATTCATTGTAAGTGAAAATACTTATTACCATGTGTCAAGAAACTCTGATTCCCTCTCTGGTATTCCTAATAAGAACCCTGTGGTATAGAATCATGGGTTGAATCTACTAAATAATTACCCACATAAATGCTGTACTCCCCATGTATATTTTTAGGTTTTATATCAATAAATATTCTATAAAGTGCTGCACATTCTGTACTAAAAGTCCTTTATCTCCAAATCAGTTTTAGATTCTTCCCTAAAAAATAAGGTGTGCTGTGGCTGCTAATGGAAGTGGTGAGGACAGTGGTGAGGACAGTGGTGACTTAAGCAATCAACGACACAGCTGGAGAAAAATTCTCGCCACCCATAAAGATTTATGGAAAAATAAATTTAATACATGCCAAATAAGATCCTCAGAGAACAAGTCTTCATAAGCATTTTTCCATAAACACAAAAAAGAAAGTGGGTCTACATTGGTAACAGAAGGTTAGTTGTGTAGGACAATTATTTTTAGGAATGTTCACAATTTATGCATAAAAACTAATATAGCTTGCAAGTTTCTGTTGTAATGTTAACATTCAGCAAGGAAATGAAACTAGACACAGAAATGAAATTAGAGCTTTGATATTTATAATTTCAAGACTTCTTAAAATATGGAAAATGTAGTGATTGCATTCTTTTTTCTATTTGTTATCAGCATGTAAATATAGACAGGATTTGATGGATGTTCTGGAAATCAGCTTTATGGAGTAGAAATTGATATGTACAGTAGAGGTTTGGCTTTTAAGGCAACCTTATTATGATAGATTTGATTTCCAGCACACCCTTAGCTTGAAACACTTCAATTGGAAAGCATTCCCTGGGCCCTGCAAAGCCTAAGAAGCCCTTTGGCCCTGTGGCAGTAGAGAGCGAAGAAGGACGTGGTGTTGTGAGGTGTGAAACCACACTCTTCCCAGCCAGCTCTTTTCATTCAGCTCACGTGAAAATCAGGCCTGGGTGCTATTGCAGCAGCTCTGGAACATGTAGCCAATTTACCACCACCCTTAGTGTCTTTCTCAGCTCATCATCTGTTATGTACTCTATTCTTTTGTGGGAAGAATTACATTTTAAATTTATCATATCTGGTGGAACTGGGGGAAAAGTATGCCCGTGTTCTGAAAGGGTTTATCAGATAATGCATCATTCTTTGCCCATTTGGATGAAAGTGACTGAGACACTGCCTTCATTGCTTTACCTCCTGTTGTGCCAGATGCTCAAGGACAGCGCAGTCCTCTGTGAGGCACTTTTCTCTTCTGTGTCTTTAAGGTTTGGTATTTAGGAGGAGTGAAGTCTTTGTGCCCGAAGAGAACTGAGCCCTAGAAACTCAGTTTAGTTGATGAGTCCTGAAGCAGAGCTGGTTTGACGGACTGACGGACTTTTCCTTGTACATCTTATTGTTTTCTTTCTCCTAAACCTCCTTCTAGAATTTTGAAACCAAGACCTATTTCACATTTCAGAGAGTGAGCTATTCATCCTACTGTTCTAAGCCTGAAATATTTCTGTCACTGGTCTCATTTGTAAGATGGCATGAGACGCCCTGCCACTATCCAAACCCGGGTGGAAGGACGATTGTCTTTCAATTTCTCCTTCCTTCTGCTCATTCTTTTCTTCGTAATTTCCTGTTTACCTCTTTTCTTCAACTTTCCCTCTAACAGAAGTCCGCTAATGATGTTCATTGCTTTCTTCTGCCCCATTTGTGTCACTTAAGAATCACATTCTGAAACCAGTGTATAGGCGTACAATTGCTAAGTCACAAGGCATTATGTTTAGACCTTGTGAAGGTAAGAAGAATCCACCGGATTCTGTGATATTAAAAGGGAATATATTGAGCACGACTTAACTCTTAGGTGAATAGGATGCTGCAGGGTTTTAGGAATGGAAAGTAAGATTACTCACCATAGCAGTAGCTAATTGGGCAGAAACTAGAGTCCTCAGAATATAAGTATTAAAATTTAATTTTTCATAAATCCCTGATACTTCCTTTTTAATTGTGTTGGTTTTATCTTATTATATTTGTATTTTATTTTACTTTTTTCTTTTAAATAAAAGGACTATTTGTTGTTTCAAGTTTTAGTTGTTTGGTATCTTAATACTTGGATGCCATCCATGTTCAAGGATAAACAACAAAAGGGTGAGCAAAAATGGTGCCTCCATAATGACCTGCCATGTGACAATTTCCCTACCACAAATCGTGGTGAAATAGTCAATATTCTAACTAACTGAAAAGCACTAATTGTTTCAGATATAGGCTATCAGATTTAGAAGAAAAGTAAATTGCTCAGACCCAATAAATTTCACTGCATACAGAGAGTATCAGGCCCTGCTTTCATTTTCAGTTGTCGGTGAACCATTTCATGGAATTAAAAATCACTATATTTATGCATGTGTGTATATATTATCTATATGTACATTTTAAATCGGAGATCTCCTGCAGCCTTTACCCAGCCTTCCCCCATATTAACATCTTGCTTAACAATAGACCGATATCAAACCAGAGTATTTATATTGTTATAAGTGATAGAACTGACTCAGACTTCACCAGTTGTATGTGCACATATTTATGTGTGTGTAGTTCTGTGCAATGTCAGCATGTGTATCTTCTTGTTACCACTACCACAGTCAAAATAACTAACTATACCGTTACCACAAGACGTGCTTGATTATCACATTTTAAAGGAACCCGAGGGGTCATCTACTCTCACCTACTAATTTTTGGGATAGGGAGTGGTATGCCCCAAATCGAAGAGTTTGGTAATAATTGAACTCCTAGTAGAATCTCAGAATGCTATGTTATATTCAAGACCAGTGTCAGGAATCCCACTTACATTCTCAATTTATGAAGCAGGCATTGTTGTATGAGTTTAGAGATAAGAGAATTGAAGGAAATGAAAGCTTTAAAGTAGTTGAGTTGACCAATGTTATCACAATGCTTAATTAAAAAATATCTGATATTCTAATTCTATTCCTGGATGCATAAAGGGTAAGGGAACATTAACATCAATATAAGGATTAGACAGGTATTTCAGACAAGGCATATATATATAACAGAGGTGATCCATCTTGCTTCATAGGGATTCAACATGGTTGCTAGGGGGAGAAGGTAGTTATTATCTGTAAAGAATCCAAGAGATTTAGCTGTTAATTATATAACCAGTACTCTATATCCAAAGTTTTGAATGCCTACTCCCTTCCATTCTCTCTCTTTCTCTCTGTCGCACACACACACACTGCATAATTTAATAATTCTTTCCCCTTTCCAGTTGCCTTTAATGCTTACTTTAATTTAGTTACCATTTATAAAATGATTGAGGTGATGTTTGGGGGTTTTTGGGAATTGGGGGGTCACAGCATGTGATCTGACCCACTCACCTCTTCCAAAGTGGATACACTTTGGAACTACATGCTGTGGGAATGAGCCTGATTATAGAAGAGTAGGTCAGAAATTATTTGGAAAGAGTGTAGAATTAAAGACTTTCCTGCTATATCAGCATCATAGAAAACTGAAGATGTAAAAGACCCATTAGCTCCTTTGCCCTATTTCCATGGAAATTGCAGTGAACATTTTTCAAAAGACCTAATCTATTTTTGTTTAAAATAAATGGGAACTCAATGTAGACTCTTGTTAAAGCTTAAAACTGCTGATTGTTGTTTTCTGAGTTGTTTTTCTTTTTAGATCCACTTGACAGTTTGCATCGCTAATTATTGTGCTCTCATTTGTTTAATTCCAGCATCGCCATAGGCTTTTTTGCATGGGGAGGGGAGGAGAACACCACTGCAGTTTTACAGTCCTGCGCAGCCACAAGCCATTCAATCAGGGAGTGTGGGGGAGATGCTGATTATGTTGCACACACATGCATGTGTTTGCAAAATTAAAGCAGGAAAATGAATTTCAGGTAACTGCCAGGCTTTGATAGCTAACACTTTAGGAAAGATTTTGTCAGTTTCCAAATGCAGGAGATGGTGGGCCCCTTGTGGCCCCTTTCATGTAGGATACTTTGTATCATGATGGATAATTTGCAGTAAAAAAACTTTTGCTAGGAAAACTAGAGAATATACTTTCTTAGAAATCTAGGTGGTGGCAGTGGTATTTTACTGGTGAATAGATTTCTTTAAAAATATTGACTTAATTTGCATATTACCACTTTAGATAGAAAAAGCCTTGTAAGATGAAGAGAATTTGTTAAGAATTATTTTTAAACAAGTATATAGCTTTAAAACTTTCTAATTTTACTGTTCTGTGGGTTCTATTTATGGGGGAAAATGCTTTATTTAGGAACCAATGCTTTTATTGCCAAAGAAGCACAAGCCCATTGTGCAGGTTTTGCAATTTAGCGCATCATCTGAACCATTTAAGAACAATCGAGGTAGCAATTATTAAAATGAGTTAAATTGCTTCTTTTGTATGTCTTTTTGTTTTTGGTGGTGGATGTGCCTTTTTTGGGTTCAGAGGAGTTTGATTTAATGACTAGAATTACATACTTTAATTTTCTTTCCTGCATTATAGGATGGAGCCCTTTTTAAAAGATCCTCCATAATTCATTACACTGAAAGTTTGCTTTAATTGAGCATCCCTAAATAATCATCATGCTTCTTTAAGGATATGTCAATTTTGAATGAGGAAATTAATGTGAAAATCAGTAAAAAAATTTTACAGCTTTTTCTTACTGGGAGTGCAACTCTCTATTTGCAACAATGGTGAAAATGACTACTGTTGAATTTATGTTTGCCATTTACCTTAGAACAGCCAAGCTGGTGATATTGGCCGGGTAAGAATAGATTAAGAATAGATGATGAATGACTAGACTACCATATTGGCAAGATAGATGATAGATGATAGATAGATAGATAGATAGATAAATAGATAGATAGATAGATAGATAATAGAAGAAAGAGAGAAAGAGAGAGAGAGGAAAGGAAAGGGAAGGAAGGAAGGAAGGAAGGAAGGAAGGAAGGAAGGAAGGAAGGAAGGAAGGGGGGAAAAGAAAATTTTGTGTTTTCTGGTTGCTATGAGCAACAGACAGTTATTTCCAAACCTTTCAAAACACAGGGAATGGCAGACATTGTGTGCCTAGTGATTTGATGCTCCACATACCAACTCAGTTGAATGCTTGAGAGCTAAGATGAAACTCATACACATTCTTGCAAACTATTGCCATGGCAACATACTTAAAATTTCCAAGGTCTGTCTCCCTCGAGTTTGTACCTGCATTTAGCTTATTGTGAAACAAAAAAGAAGGCTTTGCAACTCGAAAATGGTTGGGAGTATGTTTTGAAATAAAGTGGAGTTTAAAAGTTGAAAAGCAAAATAGAGCATTCAGGGGAAAACTATATTTGCATTCTTCATACAACACTTGGCATTCTTTCCCCTCCTACTTCACAATATTCTAGGCAAGGGCAAACGTGGATGATCCACCTATTGTGGTCATTAGCACGTCAGGGTTTTGCCCACTTCAGGGACAGACATGCTGGCTATGGCAGATTGGAGGTAACATATGTGCATGTCTTGTACAGTAATCACACAGACCAGAATAGTGAAGATTTATTTAGTGTTTATTGTGCACCAAGAACAGTGTTAAACACTTCATGGGTCATGATTTTCTTATTTCTTACAACACTGCAGAGATGGGTACTGCTTCTTTCCCATTTTTACAAATGAGAGGTTAAAAAATCCTCCCCCAAGTTCTAACAGCTCCAGATTTAAATTCAATGCCCATGCACCGGATCACTGGGAAGCAGCATTCATAAGTAGTACTAGCATTCCTCAGTTTATCAAGTAAAAAGCTGGTCCTAGAAAACCAGCGAAGGGCTACCACAAAAAGCATCCCTTTTGCTACTCAGGATACACAGAGTGAATTACCCACCCTGAGTAAATATAGTTGAACCCCTGCATAGCAGCCTCAGGCTCTACTTATAAGTGCAAGCCAATGATCCCCCACTGTTTTGGGTAGGAAGGTGGTCAATGACAGTAAGGCAGCTACCTTCCTTATTATATTGTTTGTCTCCCTCCCAGCATACTCGTGAGCACCAAAGGAGGCTTGGCTTCTATTTGATTAGGTCTTGGGAAATAGAAATGGATGTATATCTGGTGTCTAGTTACAATAAGTTTTCTTGGACTTAATGAAATAAGAAAAGCCAATTTGAGAATTATTATAGTAAAAATATTACTGGTCACTTATAAATAAATCTACTATCTTTTTAAGGAGATTTGCATTTTGAGGAAACTAACAGGTCTTGTGAATTTTCAGCCATGAGCCTTGACTGAGTGCTCTAAAGTACCTGTGCTTTCTTGTTTGGGAGTTTCTCCGACCCTCTTTCTCTTATTTATTCTCAATTTATTGTTTCTCAAGATAGTTAAAGAACCTTAATTATCTGGATTTCCAGCTCAATGCACATCTGAAGGAGCAAATTCAATAAAGGAAACAGGTGTCTATAAAGCCTGATCATGATGGACAAAAGAAAAAAATTCATAAGAGCAGTTAGCTAGAAAGGGAAGGAGCAGTTTGGGGACTCATGGAGCAGGGCTGTGATACCATCCTCTTTGACATCCGAGATCACTGCTGAGTTATAGGTACTGATGCTCCTAGCAAACATTCCAAACCATCCAGCAAAGCTTGTCTTCTGAGCTTTCTGTTTAAAAGGTGACACGTGATTTCAAAAATTCTCATGATAACAAATGGCATATTTTGTTGTCCTTAAAAAGCAGGCCTCCTAGTAATGAGAATGAAGTGAAGAGGGAGGGATTGCCTAGTGTGATGGAAAGGAAATCAGCACAGCAGGGTGGGAGGGGTGTGATAGCAATTTGGGGGAAACATGTCAGAATTAAGTGGAACTGAAGGTAAATGCAAGGCTGGAGAGAGAAAGGCTATCTAAGAGGGGGCGTGGTTAATCCTTTAGTAAATGCTTTATATGTGGCCTTTACTATCACAACTATTTTAATGACAAAAGTAAGGTGTGCATAGTGGTTAAAGAAATAGCTATTAGACAATTGCATAACTAAAGAAAACACCCAAATGCCTGTGGGAAGAGCTCAGGCACCGAGCTCTTCTAATGAAATGTGTGCACAAAGACAGGTTTTCCATGAAGCTGCTGGTCCTCAGTAGCAGACAGTTAGCAATATTCTCCCCCAGCTTCTGCACGTGTGTTCTTTGGTTGGTCCTCAGTGAGTTTTGCACTAATTGCTCTCTACTCTGGCAACTCCGAATTCCCAGCATTTCTTAAAGGCCTTGCTGTAAAGTTTTCAATAAAACATAGGACAGAATTGAAAAAGATCATGTTTGAGAAACATGGGGAAAGTAGCGAATTAATCCCACTGCTATTCTTATGTTTCCCATACCCGAACATGAAACCAGGAGCAATGGAAGGAGCAGGACGCTCACTGGATGGAGAGCCAGGAAGCTGGAATCTACTCTGGAGACCATAGTCTGATACTACTGAGTGGTGCCATGACTTGGTACTGCACACCTGACCATGCCAGCCTAGGGTTTCCCTCTCTTTACTGTATGGGGGCTGGGAAAGAAAACTCAAAGTGCTTCCAGACTCTGAAACAAACAGGAGTTAACAAATGCAGGGCCACATCATGCAGCTAAAGAAAAGAGAAGCTTTTCAGTACATTGATGAATATTACAATTTTTCTGAGGCATTTGAAAATGTGTTCTCATATCAAACATAAAATTTGCTCTGTTTATAAGGTGTTCAAACATGGAATCCTGAATTTAAGTCAGGAAATTGCACTTTCTTTGTGAAGAAAATGTCTGTCTTGAGACCTCAGGTGTCCAGTGCTAGAAATAAACTTTTCACTTTGAAAGGGAGCAAAGTGAGAATGTGGACAGAGCCAGCTGTGCCATCTGATAAATACTCTTATCCTCTTAAAAACATCTTCTGAGTGTCAGCCACTGTGCTAGGCAGTGTCCATCCAGCATCGCAGAATATAATACTCATAATAACCCTGGAACAAAGGTGTAAATAACTTCATTTATACACTTGAAGAAACTTAGAGAACTTAGGAAATTTGTCCAAAGTCACAGAGCTAGTAAGTGGCGGACCTGGGATTTCAGCCCAATCTGTCTAGCCCTTGAACCCATGCTTCATCCATGCTCAGTGGTCGAAGAGAGATTTTCTGCTCACGGGCAGCCTTCATTTGCACACATATGAAGTTCTCTGTGCAGTTGAAGGCAGGGAAGTCTGGTTCCTTATCGTATTCATCCCTCCTCTGCTTAACTCCTACTTAATCAAGGTATTCAATAAAGGGTTATGAATGGGTGAATGAATTAATGAATGAGTGAATGAGGGGAAGAATCAATCAAAAGATAGAAATTTTAATGAGTGCATTTTTTCCTATACTGATTTCTGAGTTTGAATTTGATGGCTGGTCTTAGTCAGTCCTTATCTTCATGCAGTTTATTTCAGAAAGAAGTTAAAACTTTTATCCTATAGTTATATCTTGAAAGAAAACAATATAAAGGCATAGTTTCCTTATAATCAAATGAAAGTGCTTGTGATTTAAGATTATTTTGATATAGTTCTGGGGAGCCGGGGAGAATTTGGGGAATGGTATATAAGAAAAAACCCAGAATGACAATCAACTATTTTTTTAAGTTTTTTCTAGAAAGCAGGCTGTGTCTTATTGCTTTCTCAAAGGACAGGAATGCTTCATAAAAGCAGGCAGACCAACTTATTGCAAGACATTTTTAGCCTTTCCTTCCTCCTAATTTACAATCATTCTCCTTTTTCACTTAAAGATAATGTCACTTTTTGCTATTTCTCTACCATAAATTTCCAGCCATGAGGTATAATGTGGAAACCAGTTATAAAAGTTTACTGTCACTTCTAGGGATGTTAGAAGGCAGATAAAATCTTTGAAAAAGTGTGATTTTGCCACAATTCTCATCTCCCACTCTTAGGAATTATATCCCTGGAAAATAATCTCTACTTGCTGGCTCTTATTTTGAGATTTAATGAGTTGTTATAAGTGAGAAATTGTGACCAATATACACTGAGATGTAGTGAGCTTAGGGTGACCATCAGGATAAGATAATTTGAAATGATTCTACCAATTCAAGTGTCATGTGTAAAATTTCTTCTATTTTTAAAGCCAAGTGAATGCTTCCCTCTTACATTTATTAATTCTATTTTTACAATCATAATTATTTTCATAAAATGCTTTTATTTAAATTGCAGATAAAGAAAATAAGCCAGTCTTTAGGCTGTGATGTCATTTTTCCACCTTTATTGAAGTATAATTGACAAATGTAAATTTTTTAATTATGAAATTTTAAATCTTTAAAAATAAAATGTTTAAGGTGTATGACTTGATACACACACACACACACACACTCTGAAATAATTGCCTCAATCAATGGTGATGACAATTTAAATCAACTCCATTGAATTTCTGTTACAGATGTTCTGGGAGTGTAAAGCTCTTCCACAGCATATATGAAATAAGGTAAAACAAACACCTAAGCAGTTCCCAAATTTTTTAATTTAAATTTTTAAATTTTAAATTTAAGTAACTTGAAAAGACAAATACCTCCACTGTTCTAAGGCACTAAGAATATATTGCTCAGTATCTTATAAGAAATAACTAGCATATTATTAAGCCACATGGAGGACATGACCATAGGGAATGTCACGTTATAATTACAAACACTACCACTGCAGTAAGGAGCATTGTGCTATAAGGATCACACTATCACTTCTCCCTGTCCCCTCAGCTCCTCTTCCTCCTCCTTCTTTTCTGTCTCTCTCTCCTACTTATCAGTGTATGCTAAGTGACCTATTTTTCCTGCTTATCTATTAATTTAGATGCTCTAGATATAGTAGGACATAAATTATAAGTAAACTTTGGGTGCAGAGATAAAAATAAATCAGGTTGCCGTATCTTCTAAGTCCCAGGAGAGTGACCAGAGAGGAGAATTTAGAGAGAGCTCCAGTATCCCTGTATCAGTGCAGTAGCTCTCCAGGAGATCTGACCTGGAGAGCAGGGAACCACCGTGCCAGTCAGGGATTGGCACTACCTATCTTGTAAGTCACTAGTGAGGTTGGCACATATGCCCAAAATTAGCAATGCCAAAATGAACCCTATCCTCATATAACAGGGATCAGCCCCAGAATAGCACCATCTATGAGAGGGGCCAGTTGGAGTGAGAGATGTAGATCCTCTTTAACTGAGGAAAGGAGGATTTTAGTACATGAAAATGAAATTTATTTAGTTACGTGGATATCTGTCTGTTCTCTTAAAGCATTTCTTAGAACTGTACTTCATACAATGAACAAGTACAATAACTTACGTGTCATGCAACAAACAAGAATAACACATAAATGCTATAGGAACTTTCATATTTTTAAAGGGCTTTCACACATATCAAATTTGATCTCTGTAATGTCCCTGTGAGATACAGAAGTTATTATGAATCACATATACAAATGATTGATTCACACATGTAGCATTCATATTTGCGTGTATAGTATATATATATGTGTGTGTGTATGTACATATATTCATATATACAATTGAGAACACAAAAAACAGTCTAAGATGATGCACACTGCTCATGAGATTCAAACTGAGACTTGCTATCTGGACTACTATGTATATATTTTCCATTATTAACCAACATACTACAAATTAAACTGAAGTGGTTTGACACTACAACATTCCAAATATGTATTAACGAACCAAACTACTTTGGTTCATTAATAAGGAATGAAGTAGTCAGATAGGGAAGAGTGGAGTTTCAGTTTAACTATAACCAGCCAGGATGGAGCTCCTTAGTGTATGGATGATGCAACATTGCAGCATCTGAGCCAGGTAACATTTACTCTCAATTGCTGTTTCATAGAAACACTCAGGAAGACGCTGTTCAGATATTGACTTAATCAGGGGAGTTCAGTTAGAACCTTGCATATATTCAACTCATGGGTGAAACAAATCAGAAAATCAATTTTCTCTTAACTAAGTCATTATCATTTCCAAACATATCCCTATTTCTTGATGTGGGATAGAAGTTCTCCCATATTCCCAGTTTAAAATTCTACCAAGGAGACATTGGTCATGATACTACTGAACAGGAAATAAATGTTGATAAGTAGGTGCCTGTGGTTCCTCCCATCACTTTGATTTTGCACCTCTAATTCTAGGGCCATCATGCAAATGTGATGGCCCTGATCAATGAATGTGTGATTGTATCTGGAGAAACAACCAGTATTACTGATAAATGGTCGCTTCCATTTATTTATTCCCAAGATGCAATAAGAGATAATTTGACAAAACCTTAATGACTGTTTTTTGAGAGACAAAGATAAATATCTCATTAGCACTTCAGTTGTGAAAACAATAGTTAATAAAGAGAGACCTTCAAATTTGGAAGGATTTTTACCAGTAGATTTATGAGAAGAGAGACAGAGAGTTCATTGAATTAATTTCATAGCATGGCCTGCAATGTTCTAAGTAGAGAGGAAAAATAGGCAGAAAAAATTAGTAATTTACATTTTTTTCTGTCCCCAAGAATTTCATCATGCATTTATGTATAGAGAGACAAGGTGTTTAAGTTGTTTAAAAAATAAAATAAGATTATCACAAGTAAACAAAGTATTTTCTGGGGTTACTGTATTTCAAAATAACTGCAGTTATTTGAATTTTTGTAACTGGATTTAAAAAATTTGAACTCTAGCATTCATTTTATTCCCTTTTTAGTTTATCTCAACATGCACCATATCAAGTGGTGCAATAGCTGTGTACGTTTGTTCAGTGGTCACTTAGTAAAACCCAGTGCTTTCTTTTGCCACCTTTTTAACTTATTTTAAATTTATTTCATTATGTATCTTTATAAACTACATCAACCTTTAGAGAACAAGATGGATAGAAGTCCGCTCAAGTAAGAGAAAATTACGATCTACTGGGACTCTGGATAATCTCATAGTTTTGCCATTAATTTGCAAAATAATGTGGTCAAACAGAAACACTTAGGTTTTTAGTTTCAGTTTCCTAATATGTAAAATGAAGAACTGAGACTAATGATCACCGAGGTCTGGTTCAGTACAAGAAGGTATATGACTGCTTGACTAAAACTTGATTCTATTCCCTTGCGTGTTCAATACCAGCAGTGAAATCTTGAATTTTGGAGGCATTTCATTGAAACTATCCATTATTGGCATTTTATAATTATAAGACCCATTTTTGGTCTCAAAATGAATAAGGATTTTCAGTTCAACCTGTGTGACTAATTAGTCCTTTCAGTCACAATATTTGGCTCAGAGAGATTTATATTGACAAAGCTAGAAGCCTAGATTTGCATGGTAAACATCTGTCAGTATTTATTGAATTTGGAAATGGCCAAATCCATTTCAGGAGGTGCTTTGTCTGAAATCAAAACAAATAGAGTGGGAACACATTTGACCACACACACATATTCCAGTTTCACCTCCATCACCTCTGCTCCACTACCAGCAGTCTTTGGAGGTCTTACATGCCAAATTATAATCAGTGAGAATCCAGGAGAGTAGATTATTTCACTGGCTTCCTAAAAAAAATTAGCTTCACCATTTTTTTTTTTTTTTTTTTTTGCCAGCTACACTACATTGCTTTGGTTAAAAATGGAAATGCAATATGAGCATGGAGGTCATCATTAGCTTAAAAAATAGTATAAGAGATATACTATCTTTTTAGAACATTAACTTGAACTTTCCTCACACTGAGATTCTACTTTGCAGGTTATTTTGCATAATTCTGCTAAAATATAATGTTCTTTTTTGGTCCATCAGGAATCCAGTTCTTTTCTTTCTTCCATAATTTCCTTTAAGTTCATTCATCTGTGGCATTATTTCCACATCCCTATTTTTCTCCTGAATGAAAGTTAGTATGACCAGTATCGAATTCATATCAAAATGCATGTTCGAATGAGCAAGATATTGTGATCTTTTTACTACAGTGGAGTTATTCTACCCAGCCCACTTTCACCATTCTGGAACCATCGCATACATTTTAAGCAGCTAAGAAACTCTTGAAGAAAATTGAATGGCTTTCAAGTCTGTCTTTTTCCCAAGCAGACAGCTGATTTATAGTCCTTTTTTGTAATAACCTAAGGCATCAGTTGGGGGAAAAAAACATTAAAGAAATGTGAAATCTGGCTGTTTTCAGGGATATTTAAGCCTTGCCCTAAATATTCATGAATGCCAATGTTCAAACATTAAAATAGGGTAAATGAGTATACAAATGGGTTCTTTTCTTCTCTTTTTTGAGCAGGTACTTAACTGTAACACTCAGGATAATAGCATCTCCACCTACATTCTGAACAAGCATGTTGTTGGTGAATATTTAATAAAGTAACAGATATGGGAGCACCATTACATTTCAAGAAAAATAGGCTATATGAATTGAAGTGATCGTTGTTATTTGTATTAATGAGTGATTTGTTCCCGTGCTTCACAATAGAGTGGGCACAGTAAGTTATTTGCAGGTGAGAGCCATCATTTATGCCTTGCCAGGTGGGGACCACATTTTGTGCCCATCAGAAAATGCCATGCATAGATGCGGTATCTTTCATATTTGGTGGTGACTAATTGATCCTCATTTTCTTTGTTACACAGGGTCTGTGCAGTCTTGCAATTCCTTTGCACCTTTAATAGCATTGTTGATTAACTACAATTACCAGTTTGATATATTTCTTTATTGAATTGATTTGACCACATTGGCCCACTCTTTGGAAATTGGATATATGTATTATAATTGTTTGGGGATTTTTTGGTGTTTTTCATCTTGGTGAAAATTGTAACTTCCCCAATCTCCTATAAGCTTCTTGCCCCATAGATTATCTCTGCATTGGGTTAGAGCTAGCTTGGGGAATTTGTAACACGAATTCTGAATCCTAACATCTCAGGGAAACACACCTAGCAGTAACTCTTCTCTGGGGGTACTATCAGGTTCAGTCCTAAAAGCCAGACATAAATGTTCTCTCTCCCCCCCCAGAGCAGTTTCATATAAACGAAAGTATTAGCAAGAACAAGTGTCCATCAATTAGCCAAACACATCAGGCTTCCACTAGCATCATACCTCCACCCATCAGTTTTCTAAGTGAATTTAATCTCAGTATCTTCACAGCAGTGAACGATTAGGGTAAATATTCACAAGTGAGTGCCATTGCTTGAGACAATTTTTTTTTTTTACTTTATCTTTGGATTGTCTTTGGATGTATAGCCAGACAAACTACTTCTGTTGAGAAACAAAGTTTCAACTATAACTTTATAGTAAATCAAGGGTTTCTGTGCAGGCATCTAATTCATAATAAGCATCCTTTTTCATAGTTGGAGTTTGCTCTTTTTCTCATAAAGCAGATTTTTCCTAGTAGAGGTTTGTAAGTGTTTTCATAGGAATGTATCAGTCTTCAGCAAAGCTATTTAGCATGAGGAATAAAATCTAAGAATGCTGTTCTTATCAGAGATGAAACATTTCAGACTGAGTTTCTGTATCTTCTTATATATTTTTTACCACACTGATATGCAATTGTGCCATAGTTTAAAAAGTGATAGCAGGTGAATGTGCAGCAAATTCCAAATTTCTTTTTCTTTCTTACCAAATGGTTGTTCCCGAATAACTTTGGATATTAAATAAAGTTTCTTAAAATTCATTTTTCAGTTATAGTTAATATACAACATGATATTATTTTCATATGTACCACATAGTGATTAGACATTGGTATACCTTACAAAATGACCACCCCCATAAATCTCGTACCCATCTGACTGGTCTAACTAAGAGCATCCTTTCTCCCCCATCCTGATTACATTTTCTCACCCTATACCAGATTGGTGTTTACCCATTGAATATTATGAACTAAGTTTCAATGCCTTTATTTCTTGAATTCTGTCCAAGTCATTTTTTCCCCTCGAGGTAAGGAGACCTCAGTATTTTTGGTAGACATTTTGAGCAAGGGCAGATGCCACGTGAATGTGTAGACAGCTCTGAATTAGGGAATATCAGCATGCCCCTTTGACCTCTGAGTGGTTAAGTGTACAGTTAGGGGTGGATACTTATGCAAAGCTAATGCTTTTGCTTGATCACTATTCTGTCTCTTTCAGCAGGTAGTCTGTTTTCTGAAAAAGGTTATAAGCATCAGCAAAAAGTATACTGAAAAATAGAATTGATTAATGTGACATATTTCAGTTTCTTTCTGTCATTCTTTCAATAGCATGTCATCCAGAGGCAACTCCAAACAGTGAATTAAATTTAAATTACAGAGCTTTGGCTGGAAAATTGTTCAGTTAATTCAACCTCCAAAGTGAAAATTTTTTTTTCCTACACTTGAGCCACTTCCTGATTTTTAATACAAAGATGATTTCTGCCAATGCATCTACTGATTCAAAATCTTTTATTCACAAGACCATTGCTGTTTTTTAAGACTGTTGCTATTTTTAATTTCTGAAGGAAAAATATGAAAAACATGAATGCATATTCATTATACCAGAAAAGTACATTAAAAACTAAATTATAGTCATACAATAAGGTCATATTGGTACAGTTTTTTTCCTACTCTAAAGAGCTACAGAAGGTACTATTTAATGGGTGCATGTTTTGTTAGTTTAGGTACTGTGTCCTGTGAAAGATAACACTGAGAATACTCTAACATATTCTCTTTGCTATGGAAGTGTTCCAAAAGGCTATTGAACATAGAAAATAGGTCAACTTTTAAAACAAAATTTAACTTGTGTGGCTAAATAATTGAGTCTGCACGAAACACCACACAATGAGTCACACATTTTTTGGTCCATGAATTGCTTTTAAGCAACAGCCTTTATTTTGTAAGCCTGATGTTTGACTTCTAATCCAGAATTTGAACCTAGACAGTAAAAGCAGGAAGCTTACCTCAGTACAACAAAGGACCAATATAGCTACTGTATTTTGATTACATGTCAACATGACATATTACATGGAGGCTAATTCTCATGTACAACTTCCGATTTAATATCTAAAATTGTATTATTTATAAATACAGTGAAAAAAGATTAAATTGGTTCTACATTTGTGAAATAATAGCAATAATGTTGATAATACTGCAACTTTCATAAGTATTTACAATATGGTCCTTTTCTAGGTACTTTTTGTGTACTGATTTAATTCTTACAACAATAGGAATTACATGGCCCAATTTTCAGATGAGAAAATAAGGCAGAGAATAGCTTTTAAACTTATAAATCAGAGCTTCTCAACTTCTGCACCGTTGGCATTTTGGATAATTCTTGTCATGAGAGGGCTGTTGCATACATTTTAGGGTATTTACCGGCATTCCTTGTCTCTCCCCATTAGATGCCATAGTAGCTGGTACCTTCTACCCCACCCCACCCTCACCCAGCCACCCTCAGCCCAATTACATCAACCTGTAATGTCTCCAGATGTGGCCAACTGTCCCCCAGGTAGAGAACGGGGACGAAGGGGGCAACAACACAGCTGGGACATGAGAGAATTTACTCACGTCCTCCTATCAGAAGCAAAACAACAACAACCCTACACTGATTTCATTAATATAGTTAACATTCCTCAAGGAACATAAGGAATTCTCTTGTAACCTTAAAATTAATTTAAAAGAGTATCCACTGAGGTTAAGAAAAAAGTAGCTTTGCACTTGAAGTTAGCTCTAAAGAAAGTGAACGGTCTGCCCTGGGGCGAATTGGAACAACTGGCCGGCAAGACCTCATAATCCAGTAACTTGTTATTCTCAAGTCAGTTTGGATGTGAGCCAGCAAGATGGCTTGTGCCAAAAGGAGGATGGGTTTTTTCCTTTTAAAGTTCATGTTAATGAAAGATACCTGTTACTATCGCACCAACTGTTACTAGTTATCACTAACACAAACAACTACAATTCCAGGAAAACTGATATTTTGAACTTTGTTGTTTAAAATAATAGCAGCAAAATGAATGAATCCAGTCTCCTAATTGTCTCAGAGGAATTAAGAGCAGAATGATATGAAACCATCTCAAGATGCTATTTAAATGCTTGTATTTAATTAAAGTTATATTGTGAAGCATTAGCATCAGAACAAATTCTTTATTCTTAATTAAAGATCCTGAACTTGGAAGTTTTTTAAACCTAATTTTTGTCACAAAAGTGCATCATCCCTTGTCTCCATTTTTCAAAATGGCACAATTATCTTCACATTTATATATACTTTAATCTTTGACTGTATTAAGTACTCCTTTAATGAAAGCACATCCTATCATATTTCTTTGTATTATTAAATGTAAGACCTATATTAATTTTTTTAAAAAGTTTTACTGAGGTATAACTGATATACTAGTTTTAGGCATACAACATAATGATAAACTGTTTTTATATATTGCAAAATGATCACCACAATACGTCTACTAAACATGCATCACATACATAGCTACAACCTATATTAATCCCACTTTTAAATAAGGATTTCGTTAATGTTGTAGTTCTGAGTATTATCTAAACAACTATAATCTCCTTAATCCTTAGTTGATGTAATGAGATATTTTCCTTCTTGTACCATGAATTCTCTCTGTGTTAGCATTAGCCAGATCTGATGCAAACCTTCACAATTTCCATGCAATGACTATGCTGAATTTACTGCTGCTTGTAAGTGGCAGTAAAAAACAACCTTTAGTGCTTGTAAATGAGTTGATTATGTGACTAACCGCTAGGATTTACACACTGCTTTTTATTACAGTGATGGTTGTCTTTTTGCCGCAAGTGCAATGAAGCAAGTAGAATGTCATGGAGAACATTGTCACCTGTTTCCTACTTCCTGTAAAATACTATCCCCCAAATATGCTGTTCATTTATTACCAAACCTTAACGGTAAAAAGAACAATGGAGAAGGATACCTGTTGCCTAAATGTTACAAAAATGGGAATTCACTGTGAATGCTAAACACAAAACTTTTAAATACCTTAAATACACTATATTTGCTTACTTTTTTACATTGGTGAAACGTGCTCTATGTTTCCTAATAATGACAAGCTATATCTCAAAGACTCATCAAACTCTACCTGGTCAGGAATGTAAAAAGTTATAGCTATTCTGCTTTTAGGAAGCCAACCACAAGTACTGCATAAAACCTACTGATGCATACATTGTAGCACTCCAGGGCGGTAATAAATTTCAAATCTGTTTCTGCCAGATTGTTTTAAACCTGTATGCTACAGTGTGCAGCTTCTCCGTGCTGGATGGAGGATGTCTACAAGTTGGCAACCAACATTTTGTGTAAATTAAGCTATAACCATGTTTTCACAAATTTGTAATAATTCCATGACAGATCTAGAATAAGTTGAAAAAAAAAGTAAAGTCTGTGTCCTTGAGAAGGGAAATACTGAATTTGGTTTCTCATCCTGTAAGGTAAATACGAATGGTATTTCACTTGTCAGTGAGACAAAGATGAGAAATTTTGTTAGATCCCTTTAAATTAATCTGCTGAATGTGACTCTTTTACAGACCACCGATGACATCCTTGTGGCCTCCGCAGAGTGTCCCAGTGATGACGAGGACATTGACCCCTGTGAGCCGAGCTCAGGTGGGTTAGGTTAGTCGACTTTTTTTCTTACTTTCTTTGCTTACTCTAAATCTTTGTTGCATGCCCTAGTCCTTAGAAAGCTCTGCATTTATATCTAGAAGTCCATCCCTGTTACAGAGTGCCTGGTTGTGGGATAAGGGTTCTTGCTTTTTACATGGATAGATTCCCCCCACCCCACAACATTTATTGAAGAAAAATTTAAAACAAAACCCACCATAATTAGGTATCTCGGGAAGAGTGGGGGGGGGGCGGGGGCAGCACACGAGGCTGGTCCCCTACTGCTCACATTCCATTAACTTACAACATAATTTCTGTGGATAACATTATGATGGGCTTCCCCTTTGGTCACCTAGAGCAAAATTGTAGAGCTTAAAAATTGCAGTGCCTTGTGGAAAATTATTTGACCTTTCTACTGACAAAAATCCCCACTAGTCACTCTACCAGCAAATTATCTTCAGTGATGTATTTCTGAATTTTGGAAGTGAGGATATTATGGCAGCCCTAAAACAAACAGCAGGGAGAGTCCTTGCTATGTTTAAAAGAGAATATTTGAGTCTTGCCTTCTCTCCCTAAAATTCAAGCTGATGTATAATTTTTCCTCCTCTTTTGTGATAGGGTGTGACTGACCAACATGTAAATACTGTTTCCATTCAGCCCTGTTCCATTTCCCCTCCTTTGTATTCAAGTGCTGGCTGTGGACCCAGAAAATTAATCATAGCCTGGATTTTATTTCAGATATTTGTTATACCAAGTATGAGGGTCATTTCCAGAGTCTTCTTCCTAAAGCAGTGCTTCTTAAAATTCAGTGGTTTTCTTGTATAGTTTAGCAAAATGAAGGAGGCAGATAGGGACTAACCACTATCCGCTGACTCACAGCCTCTGTGGATATCACCCACAACACCAGGGAAACTTCACGTCATTTGCACTGTTGTGAAGAATATTTCAAAGTAAATCTACTCATTCTGATATTTGGATATTTAAAAAGGGGGTTCAGGATGTGTATCTTGCATTTCCTTTTGAATATTACTACTCTGCAACCATTTTAGCTTCATACCCTAAGCCCTTAGAGAAGCTACTGAATGCTAGTGAGGAGCAGAGGCTCAGCAGTCCTAGCTCAGCAGAAGTTTTGGGACATCCAGACAAGTGTGTTCTTGTCCTCCTTCCTCTGTCTCCAGAATTTCTTTCATATACAGTTATAGAAATCTAATGGTCACCCATTCCATTCCTCCTATTTACTGAGCTCCACAAACATCCTCTTTTGGTTATCTGCACAGATATAGTCTCTTTATGATAGTCCCTCGGCCAAGATCCTACCTTTGTTTATATTGGTATTCTGACCTTCTCTGTGTTAAAAAAAAGAATTTATCACTTTTTAAATCTATTATAGCAGTCCCTCAGTCTTATCTCTTTGCCTTCTCCTCCCTCAAATTCCTTTTTTCCCCTTTCTCTTATTCTCACATGCCCAACCAACCGAGACATTGTCTTTGCTCTTATTTGAGATCTTCCAGCATGTGGATTGTTCATAAAACTAAGTCTGGTGTTTGGCTGTACATTGGGGGGTGTGTGTGTGTGTGTTTATATTTGTTTTCCCAATGTGCATTACCTAGAGAGGAGCCAATTTGTTTCACTACTTTCCACTGTATTCACAAAGCACTGAAAACAGTGCAGGTTCTTGCTAAAGTCACTACCTGCCGACTTTCCTCTGGCCCATCTCTTTTTGCCGTGTAAGTAGAGGCGATCATCCTCTTAAATAGAATCCTCACCTCAAGTATCTAGAAAACCTTACTGTGAGAACTCTAATTGCATTTAACATTGTCACATTTGTTTTTCTTCTTCTTGAGTCCAGGTAAATGATCGAAATCTTCTAGCCTTTCCTAGAGGTCTTAATCACCATTCCGTATAGACTAGTTTACTGTCTCTCCCTTTCTCTAGAATCGGGGGTGGGGGAGAGAGAGGAGAGGAGAGATAGATTACCCTTTAATCAGCCTCCTGTCCTTTGTATTCACGTGAGTTTTGCCAGCTTTGTTAAACATCATACAGCATGATGGAAAGTGAGGAGCAGCACATTAATAACCACACTCAGTCTTTCTGCCCGTGTGTTCTTTATCACACTTAACACTACGTAAAAGAATCTTGTTTGCTTATCTGTTCATTACTTGTTCATTGCATGCCCCCCTCTCCAAGAAGGGAGAAACCCTGAAGCAGAAACCCTGTTTGCCTTGTTCCCTGCATGGATTTGTCATGTAAATTTTAATTTTATCCTACTGCAACAAGTCTGTTGTCCCGTGCACAAGCGCCGGCAGCTACTGCCTCTGTGTGATGGTAGCTACTTCAGACTCTCGTAACCAAGCCCCGCTGA
This sequence comes from Tonatia bakeri, assembly GCA_004024845.1. Taxonomy (NCBI): domain Eukaryota; kingdom Metazoa; phylum Chordata; class Mammalia; order Chiroptera; family Phyllostomidae; genus Tonatia; species Tonatia bakeri. The sequence goes on from PVIA01005340.1 coordinate 61,020, forward strand.
ACTTTTCATCCTCTCCCTCAGTGTTTCTTTCCTTACTCTGTAGTTTTCAATTCATTAATCCCTCGTAAGGCTCAACTCCAGATTCTGTTGCTTCAATGGGATCATTTGTCCTAGGCTTTTCTTGTGAACTTACCTCTCCTGAAAGTGTCTCAATAGTGTGTTCTGTGAATGGTGTCTCTTTCTGTATTACATTTAGTAAGTGAGATCTCTTTTCTACATTGGCTCATTCTGTCCAATTTCCTATGACTTTTTTCATGCCCGTCTTGTCTTTAATAATTCATGTAGTGTTGCTCTTTTGGTAGAATTGGCTTTGTGTGACAGCTTCCTGTGAGATTCTTACTTTATGATATTTTCCTATTTTCCAACGATTTTTCTTGACATAAAGGGTTTTTTTAATGCTCCTCAACCTGAATATTGTTTTATTGTAGAATGCCCCTCCTGCAGGTCTTTCTTGATGTACTGGTTTTCTTAAATACATTGTTCTTTCTTGCATTTTATCTTGAATACAAATGTAAAGTAACATGGACAAAGGTTATAGTTGCTGATGTTATTAGATTTTGGATACTATTAGCTATATTTTGATAAAAATCATTTCAGATTATCAGCACATCATATTTTAGACCACTGACTTTTTAGAGAAGTTACACATTGAGTTATTCAGAAGTGAATGCAGGGTCAGGTAAAAGTAGGTTTACAGTTGTTCCCTTGGAAAATAATACAATAATTAATAAATAACAATATAAGAATAAACTCTGTGTTTGCATATTCACAACTCCAAACCTACATTTGCCCACCTCTGCATAACTATCTGCTATGCACTTCTGCTATTCCTTCAGCAAGTGAAAATAGATATTTTTGTAAAGATACACATAATAATGTCTACAGGTGGATTGCCTGATTCTCCTGTGATGCACACTAATATCTTTCACACTCCCTGAATATCCACAGATGAAGGTTCTCTAATCATCCTGACCCATGACCCCTTCCAATCTGCTTCTTCGCTGAAAATGTGCTATGTTCATTATGTGGTTGCCTTTCTAAGGCTATTAATAAAACATGAAAAATCTGGCATATTCTTGAATGCAAGCAAATTATACCTTCTGCCAAGTGTTTGACAAATTTTAAATGCCATGTGGTTCCCCTCAGAACTCTTAATGAAGAGCAAAGTTGTATATTTGGGGGTTCGTCCATTCTACCATTGATTAAGTAGTATTGATTCCTTCCCTTCACCCACTGCTCTGCAAAGCTCTGGAAGTAAAAATAGAAAGTCTTCAGTCACATTCTACAAAAGGACATCTTTCATTCTACCCTGAATGCTTTTTCAGTTAATCTTTATGATTACTGGGTTCTTCATCTTTGACATTAAAATATCACCTATTTTTCAGGTTACTGCAAGAGTTAAAACTAATATTTAAGGTGCCTACTGCAATACCTGGCATAAAGTAGAGTATGGATGGTGGCTCTCTTTGTTTCAATTTAGTTATGTAAAAAGAATATTCAAGCTATTTTTTCCCTTTTACATAATGCTGTTACTTTTCCTGGCTGAAAATTGGTGGGCAATTGATGAAACCACTCAGGCCTCCTGATGGGAACCGTGCATGTTGAAACTAGATCAGGAGCAACCCCCTGGGCGGGAACACATGGAACTCAATTATCCTTGATTGCAGCCATGCTGTCCTGCACGGTTAGCATCAGATGACAACTTCGCACTGGTATAAACAGTGTTTAGAATATGAGAGGGTAACGATGCAACTCAGGAAGTCTAACTGAATCCCAACTCTCAGCTGCCAGGTAGAGAAATCTGAAGCAGCCATCAATGACCAGGTCACATGCCCTGAAGTGACTGCTTTCAGCTTCCTTGACATGTGACGAGTGAATGGCTTCTTTCTTCACACTTTCTGTGCTCTTCCCTCAGCCTACAGATATGGTTGTTAGATTAAATGAATTAATATCTGGAAAGGATGTTGTAGATCAATGCCTTGCTTGTGATAAGAGCTGTGTGTGACAGTTTGCTGTTGCTATTTACAATATACACATATCTTCTTCCAAGACTTCTTTTTCCACGTGAACATCATTTTTTGTAAAAGGGATTCCTTTGAAAGCTCATGTTCTAGATTTACTTAGTAAATTGACAAAATGGCAACACTACAAGCCAGTTAAGTTTCAAGATGATCTTCAGTCATGTCAGTACATCTTAGTTTTGAGGTCCTCTTCTAAACAGAGCCCTTTCTAAAAACTAAAGAAATTTGAAAAGGTGATTTTATGATGATATCTGAGACAGTAAATGAAGACAGTGACCTTCTTTGGTGTGGGATCTTCCTAATGAATAACTCTAATTTGCCATTTACTCCAAAGAGAATGAGGCCAGCTTCTGGCTTCCCGGGAGCCCCACTTAGGAAGGGCAATTTCCTCTGATTTACAGTGCTTAGAAAAACATGTCTGTTTTTTCAGTGTAGTGTGAGGGGGTGGGCTGGGGCATGGCTAGCTAAAAGAATATTTGGCCACTGTCATATCAATGAAATCTTTGTCAAACAAGAAAAAGCAAGCTTTATTGAATAATAATTTAAAACACTGGGTAGTTATAGCAGAAGAAAAGGATTATCATTTCTGTGACATTTTAGCTGAACCAATGCAGATGACATAGACAATGCAGCTCCTCAAAGGATAGCTGTTAATTGCCCACTAGTTGTTCACATTGATCAGGGTTCAGATTAAATGAGTAATGATAGATCACAATAATAATTAGTATTTAGTGTTGATCATTGTTCTTTGTACTTTATAAACATTAGTTTATTTTACTATTTTCCAAAACTGCAGTATTTTCATATTTCAGAACATTGTTCAAAAATTCAGACATCTCACTAATATAGGATTAATTTTTAAAATGTTCATTTAAATAATTACATGGCTGGCATAAATTTAAATTTGATGGCAAAAGGTCCTTTGCATGTATTACTATTCATTAGGCTAAATTTGTTGCAATTATCATGCAATTTTGAGTGGCTTTACAGTATGCTATTTTGAGAAAAGATCAAAGGATTTCTATTGAGCTGATCCCATTAACCACATTAGGGCTAAGATATGTATATTGAAGAAGGTATATCTTTTCACTTAATAAGTAATCACAGTCATTTAAAGAAATGTATCACTTATTAGATCATATTTTTAGAGCCTAATTAGAAGCTAATTTTGTGCAATATTTAAAATTGGGGTATTTATGTGAATATTCAAAAAACAAGTTTAATTGGCCCATAATAGCCAACCATTGCTATTAAAATGGAGAATTTTAAGCTGCAGCCAGAAAAACAGCAGTAATGCGTGCTCCATTTCTAGAAACATCTAGAGCACCCTCTTAGTGCCAGGCCACAGCCGGTGCCAAGGTCACAGCTAATTGTTCAGGTGCAGGAAGGGGCAGCGGAGTTGGGCACTGATGGGAGAGCTGGCTTTCAGTGTCTGACACGCAGTGCAGAAATGTTTTTTTCACCATAAATTTAATTATCTAGAGTATAAACAAAAATGAACACTGTATGGTGAAAATAAAAGTTATTTTAGACAACATTTGTACTGACTTTCCCCCTCTTTCTCTGAGAGCAGTAATGTCAAAACAAAAATCACACTGGACAAAGTTAAGAGAAGGAGGCCAGAACGGAACTCGAATACAATGAAAAAAAAAAAAAAAAAAGGCTGGGGAATGACAAGAGCTGCATTGGATGGTTTATAGACTACCTTTTGGTGGCTAATCAGTACACCTAAAGTAAAAGGAAACCGTTTTCTGTATTTTCATGACTGTAGGCACTTCTAATCGGAGCAAAGCTCCCTCAAGGTAGACTCCAACCCTCCCACAGAAACCAGGAGAGGGGGAACAATCTTACCTGAAGGTTAAATTTCACGGGGACAGTTCCCAGGTCCTGGAGAAAAATTGTCCTGGGTTGTAACACTAGCAAGAGGCTTTTGAAAGTATTTACATATCAAAGAGGCAGAGAAGGAATTTGGAATTATGAGTTTTCTAAAGAAAATGCTCAAGGGAAAGGGAAGTCAGGGACCTAGAAGCAGGAAGAATCCTGTGTGAAGTTCAGTCAAACTGTGGGAGTTTAAAGTCTTGGCCCGTGAAGGTGATTCCACCTTTCCAGGCAACTGATTTGATGCACCAAATTAGTTTCCGCTAAGAGACAGTAGGAAACAAAATAATAAACAGAAGGTGTTCTTTTTGTTTGTTTTCAGAGCACAGCAATTTGTATTTAATGTGAACTCTGCTAACCTCTCAGTGATTTTGGAATTTTTTTTAACAATATAATGGAATGGATCATGGTCACTTGTTAGAAAAGCTCTTAAAAAGCACTTTTTAAGAACTGTGATATGCAACAGGGAGTATCAGTCTGGGCCATAACTTGGGAGTAGAACTAGTTTGAAATTATAGTCTTTCCTGGTCCTGGGGAAGATACTTAGCATCTTTGGTACTCAATTTCCTAGCCCGTAAAATGAGAAGAAGGGGTGTGTTATGAGATTGAAGAAGATGCATTCAGAGTGCCTGGCATGTATGAAGGGTATTAATATAATTTATGATAAAGCAAATTGTGAGTAGAGGACCTACCTTTAACTAATAGCTTGGGTTTTGTGCCAGTGGCTACATTGTTTTACTCTGTAGTGACCCCTCAGGAGGCATCCAGATTTGAACTGAGTCAAAAAGGAGCACAGGCCCTTTTAATGTTGGAGAGAATGGGCTCTACTCAAATGTCTTGGCAGATGATAGGCCACGTAAAATCGTTCCTTAGCACATGGTGAGTTTGCTGAGTTAGACTAAGCTTTTACTTGAAAGTTTGCAAAAATACATGGCTGCTAATACAGACCCTTCCTAATAAGTACCAGAAAACTCTGTTCGGTAATGAGTAAACAATACATTTTCAGGCAGCCTACATGTATTCAGCCTTTAAATACAACTTTTCACAGCACAAGTCCTTATTAGAAAATACAGAAATACCATAGGAGCCTTTCCAAAGTGTGAGGTGTCCTCTTGAGCTTTGAAAGAAACAATGAAATGTATTGTCCTGATTTAAAATACTAACCAAAATTAGAGGAAGAAATGTGTTTAAAGGTTTAGAAAGCATATGAGGTAATTCTATTTCTTATGGAAACATGAAATCCAGGAAAAATGAAATATTTTCTTGTAATTTGTGCCAAATGCCTTATTTGATAATGAAACTGGTTTCCTGTGGAGCTTTCTTGACATTTTATTAATTACATTTCCTCCGATGATAACAGAGGCAAGCCAGCATATTCTGAATACCTCTCTACAGGGAGTGCTGCCTCCAGGAAGAGCCAATATGTTTTCTTTGTTGGTTTATGTGCTCCAATGAGCAGCAAATGCTACATTAGGCTTTAGTCTACATGTCTCCTCTCATGTCATCTGGCCTATTTATTGAATCACTCTCATCAGGAAGCCTGCATTGGTAATAAAACAGGAAAGACAAGAATACGTTGGACTCCCAGTAAAGATGGCAGACTAGATAAATGCTATGCTCATCTCTTTCCACAACAATGTCATTGAGAACTACCTGAAGATGAGCTGAGCAGAAGTCCTATAGCTAAGGATAGAAAGAAGCAGCTAGAGCTAGACTAGTAGGAAGGGCAGAAAGGGCTGTTCCCACACCCATGGTCTGTTGGTAAAGTGTCGAGAGGGATATATAGGCTGCAGAGCTGCCCCCCAAGAGCAAGGCATCCCAGCACAACACTAGGCTCCTCAGTCCAGGGCACTAATGCTGAGAATAGCAGTGTCTATAACGTTTGGCTATAAGAACCAGCAGCAATTACATCTGAGTGAGAGAGGCCCAGGCATTCCTACTGTAGGTGAGGAGGCATGCACAGCCTCACTCTCTCTGGGTACAGGGGCCACAGCTCCAAAAGGGATACCTGGCAAGTAACTGAATTGATGAGCTTCAGGATGAGGACTGTAAGGGCAGAGGTCAGGAAGCTCTCTCCTGGGACAGGAATTCTGTCAGGTGCCATTGTAGCAGGTAAGCAACAAATCTGAGCTCTCCATTGACATGGCTAACATGGTTCACCCCATCCTGGTGATTCCCTTGAGAACCTCCCTAGCCTAGTTTGAGCAACTTTTCCATACAAATAGCCTGCGTGGGTTCATGCCGTGGACTTTCCTAAAATCGATCAAAGGTCTATAGAACCCAAACAAGCAGCACTAGCCTTGGTGTGCCCTGTACCTTTTGCTAAGTGAAACCCATACCCCCACCTTCCAGCATATGCAGCAATGGGTTTCCACTTGCACTGTAACAGCCATCACTTATCCCTAGCCTGGCATAAGCTGCAGCTACTGTTGGCTTGGAAGTGGCTTCAACTAAGTGACCACAGACCTGTCACAGTGGCAGCTGGCTTCAGCTCACATTGTGGTGTCCACCAAAGGTTCCAAAGCCAGGCACTAGTTGCATCTGGCCTCAGTTTACACCATGGCCTCTCTCAAGTACCTCCAAGCCCACATAAGCAGCAAACACCCACAGATCACTTTATCATTCTTACCAGGTGACCCCAAACTGAGCACAAGAACCAGCTAAACTTGCTCTCATAGTCCTTCCTAAGAGGCTTCAAAACCAACACCAGAGCCCCACCCAACCAGTTCACAAATGATATAGCCAAAGAGAAAAATTTGCTAGCACCAGAGCTTTGCTAAAGCAACACCTGCTCTATTAAGTCAGTCCGTGCTCACAGTTCATCCCCTGTAGTCACAGCCAATCCTTATAGGCACTCAGCCTGAAGTTCAGTCCTACCTACTGATGCGCCAATAGTAACTGGGGTTCAATTACAACAGGAGGGCACACACAAGTCACACAAGGGACACTCCTGAAGCACCTGGCTCAAGTGACCAGGAAGACTGAGCCACTAGGCATTGCGCGGCATCAATGAAATAAGGCCGCTGTGCCAAGGTTGGGAGATATAGCAGATCTACCTAATTTAAAAAAATCCACAGAAAGTCAGCCAAAATGAAGAGACAAAGAAACATGTCCCAGATGAAAGAATAGGACAAATCTCCAGAAAAATAACTAAACAAAATGCAGACAAACAATTGACCTAATATAGAGTTCAAAACACTGCTTATAAGAATGCTCAATGATCTTAGGGAAAGAATAGATGAACTCAGGGAGAACCTCAACAAAGAGATAGAAACCATAAAAAAGAACCTGTCAGAAATGAAGAATATAGTAGAGGAAATAGACAGGACAGTCGATGAAGCAGAGGACTGAGTGAGTGATCTGGAATACAAGGTATTAGAAAATGCACAATTGGAACATCAAAAAGAAATTTAAAAAACGAGAATAGATTAAGAGCCCTCTGAGACAACATCAGGTGTACCGGCATCCACATCATTGGGGTATCAGAAGGTGAAGAAACAAAAGGAGAGACTGAAAACTTCCCTAACCTGGCAGAGGAAATAGATGTGCAAATCCAGGAAGCACAGAGTCCCAAATAAGATGAACCCATGAAGGCCACACCATGATACATCATAATTAAAATGCCGTAGGCTAAACCCAGGCAAGAGTCTTTAAAGTAGCAATAAAAAAGTACTTGTGCACAAGGGGGCTCCCATTAAGTTATCAGCTGATTTCTCAACAACAACTTTGCAGGTCAGAAGGGATTGTTACAAAATATTCAAAGTGATGAAAAGCAAAGAACCACAGCCATGGTTACTCAACCCAGCAAGGCTATCATTTAGCGTCAAAGGAAAAATAAAGAGCTTCCCAGACAAGACAAAGCTGAAGGAATCTATCATCACTAAACTAGTATTATAAGAAATTTTAACAGGCTTCTTTAAGTAGAAAAGAATTATTCAAAGTATGAATAAAAGCATAAAAGAAACAAAGTAGTAAAAGCAGTGGATCAACCAACTCTTAAGCTAGTAAAAACGTTAAAAGGAAAAATTAGGAAGATCATGTGCAATTACAACAACAAATTAAGTGATACACACAAAAGATGTAAAAGAATAATTAAGAAAGACAAATATGGAGGGGGTGAGTAAAAATCTGTGACTTTAGAATGCATTCAAAATTAAGCAACCATCAACTTAAAATACACTGCTCTAAACATAACTTAGTGTACATGAAGAACACAGTAACCACAAAACAGAAATCTGTAAGAGATAAGAAATAAAGAGAAAGGAATCCAAACACTATACTATAGAAAGTCATAATATACAGAAGAAAACAAGATAACAAAGAACACAGAACTACAAAAACAATAAGAAAACAATAAAATGACAAAAATATGCATAGCTCAAAAACAAAAGAAATCTCATGTAAACAATTTAACATTAAACCAAAAGGAATTAAGAAGAACAATCAATGCCCAGAGTGAATAGAATAAAGGAAAAAATAAAGATCAAAGCGGAAATAAGTAAAATAGAATCTTAAAAAAATAGGAAAGATCATTGAAACTAAGAACTGTTTTTTTAAAGATAAATAAAATTGATAAACTTTTAGATAGACTCATTAAAATAAAAAAAAGGAGAGAGGGAGAGGGCCCAAATAAATGAAATCAGGAAAGAAAGAGGTGAGGTGACTACAGCACCAGAGAAATACAAAGGATTATCAGTGAATGCAATGAACAATTATATGCCAAAATATTAACAACCTGTAAGAAACAGATCATTTTCTACAAACATACAATCTTCCAAGGCTGAATTAGGACAAAAGAGAAAATATGAACAAGTCAATAATCACTAACAAAATCAAATTAGTAATCAAATAACTCCCAACAAACACAAGTCCTAGACCAGATGGCTCCATAGGTGAACTTTATCACACATTCAATGAAGAATTAACACCTATCCTTCTCAAATTATTCCTAAAATATGAAAAGGAGGGAAGGCTCTAAACTCATTTTATGAGGCTAGCATTACCTTGAATCCCAAACCAGAAAAAGACACCACACAAAAAAAATCATAGGCCAATATCCCTGATGAACATAGATGCAAAACTCCTCAGTGAAATATTAGCAAACAGAATTCAGCAAGACATTTAAAATCTCATACAACATGAACAAGTGGCATTTATTCCTGGGGTGCAAGCTTGATTCAATATCTGCAAGTGAATTAATGTGATACACCACATACACAAACTGAAGAATAAAAATCGTATGATGTTATCAATAGAAGCAGAAAAGCATTTGACAAAATCCAACATCTGCTGAGATAAAAATTCCCAGTAAGTGGGGATATGGAGAAATTATGTACCTCAACACAACTAGCACCATATTTGACAAACCCACAGCTGACATTATACTCAACAGTGAGAAGCTGATTTTGTTTAAAATCAGGAACAAGATGAAATTGTCTATGTTTCCAGTTTTATTCAACATAGAATTGAAGGTCATAGCCACAGCAATCACATGGGGAAAAGAAAGAAAAAGTACTCATTTGGAAAGGAATTATTTGCAGGTGACATGATTCTATATAGAGAGAATCCTAAAGAATACATAAAAATTATTAGAACTAATAAATGAATGTATTAAAGTAGCAGTATACAAAATTGATATTCAGAAATCAGTTACATTTTTATACACCAATAATGAACTATCAGGAAAAAATAAAAAAAGAATCTCATTTACAATTGCATCATAAGGAATAAACGATCTAGTGGTAAATTTAACCAAGGAGGTGAAAGAACTGTAAGACACTGAACAAGAAATTAATGATGACACATAGATGGGAGGCTATAACATGTTTATCAACAGGAAGAATTAACATTTTTTTAAATTATTTATTTATTTATTTATTTTTACAGAGGGAAGGGAGGGAGAAAGAGAGAGAGAGAGAAAGAAACATCAATGTGCGGTTGCTGGGGGCCATGGCCTACAACCTAGGCATGTACCCTGACTGGGAATCGAACCTGTGATGCCTGGTTCGCAGCCCGCACTCAATCCACTGAGCTACACCAGTCAGGTCAAGAATTAACATTTTTAAAAAATCTATAATATCCCAAAGCAATCTGCAGATTCATTGCCATCCTTATCAAAATACCAATGGCATTTTTCATGGAACTATATCAAATAATACTAAAATTTATGTGAAATCACATAAGACTCCAAATATCCAAAGCAACCTTGAAAAAAAAGAATAAAGTTGGAGGTATCATGCCACCTGATATCAAACTATACTGCAAGGCTATAGAAATCAAAACAGCATGGTACTGGCATAAAAAACAGACCCTAGATTGATGGAACAGAATAGAAAGCTCATAAATAACTCCATCCTTAGTCAATCAATCTATGACAAAGGAGGCAAGAACACACACGAGAGTAAAGACAGTCTCTTCAATAAATTTTGTAGGGAATATTGGATAGACACATTCAAAAAAACAAAACTGGATTACTTTCTCACATCAGATACAGCAATAAAGTCAATATGGATTAAAGACAAATGTCAGACCCAAAATCATAAAACTCCTAGGAGAAAATAGGCAGTTAACTCTGACCTCTCTCTTAGTGATATTTATTCGGATATGTCTCCTAAATACATCAAATTAAAAAGTTTTTCTCAGAAAAGAAAACCATCAACAGAGCTAAAAGACAACTTACTGAATGGGATACATTCTTATTGATACATTCAATAGAGGGTTAATATCCAAACTACATAAAGAACTTATACAACTTAACACCCCCCAAATACAAGCAATCCAATTAAAAAATGGGCAGAGTATCTGAAAAGACATCTCACTAAAGAAGACATACTTATGGCCAACAGACATGTGATAAAATGCTCAACATCACTAATCATCAGGAAATGCAAGTCAAAACCACATTAAGACACCACCTCACACATGTCAGAATTGCTATCATCAATATATTGACAAGCAAGTGTAGGTGAGGATGTGGAGAAAAGGAAACACTCAGGCGCATTTGGTGGGATTGTAAAATCGGTGCAGCCAGTATGGAAAACAGTATGGAGTCTCCTCAACAAAATAAAAGTAGAAGTACATCATGACCCAGCAATTCCACCGCTGCATATTTACCTGAAGAAATTCAAAACATTAGTTTGGAAGGATATAACCACCCCTATGTGCATTAAAGCATTGTTTATAGCAGCCATATATGGAAGGAACCTAAGTGTCCATCAATAGATAAAGGGATAAAGAAGACATGGTGCATATATACACTGTAATATGACTCGGCCATAAAAAGAATAAAATTTTGCCATTTGCGACAATATGGATGGATCTAGAAGGTATTATACTAAGTGCAATAAGTCAGACAAAGAGAGACAAATACCACATGACTCCACTTATATGTGAAATCTAAAAAACAACAGAAATGAGCAAACAAAGCAGGAACAAACTGATGGTTGCCAGATGGGAGAGGTATTGGTGGGATGTGAAAAATGTGAAGGAATAAAAAGTACAAATTGCCAGTTACAAAGTCAGTCACTGGGATATAAAGTGCAGCATAGGGAATCTACAGTCAGTAATATTGTAATAACTCTGTATGGAATCAAATAAAGACTAGAAATAGGAATAATCACTTCATAATATATATAAATGTCTAATCACTACATTGTACCTTTGAAACTAGTATAATATTGTATGTTAAATCTATGTAAAAAATAAGTAAAAAGCCTAAAAAGGAATAATTTATTAATTTGCCAGCTTTTAAAAAAGTATTAAAGATGCCAATATAGCCAGAAACTATCAATTAAATTAAAAAATATATATATATATAGAAAGAGAAGTACCAATGTTGCCACATCTACGAGCACGCAGATTTTACATTTCATCTGAGCAAACCTTGGAAGTTAAGAGTGTCCGAGATCCCATCCCAGTCCATCCACTTGCTGTGTACTTAGAAACAAAGCTTTGAACCTCTGCGTATTTGACTTTTTGTGTCTGTAAAATGGTGTGAATGACGGTAAATACTCATGGTGTTGTGGTGGTGATGAAAGAGGCCGTGCATGTAGTGCACTTAGCATTGAGTCGGGCACATGAAAAACCTTAATAATATAAATTAGCTTTTATTAGCAGTACCAGGAAATTGACTGAGTAAACCATGTCATAAATGAAAATAAACCTGTATTTCAGGCAAGAAGGGGAAATGTTAGTAATTGGCCCCTTAGTATCTAGGAAGGTTTATAAAGTATTTCTGGATTCTATCAGCATAAAACTTTTCTCAGTATCCACTATGAAAGTAGCAAGTCAAGAGCAGTGTTTCAGCTGGATAAATTTAGCTTGCCAGGATGGGAAGAGGGTACATATCATCTGCTATTCTTAATTTTGGAGGGAAAAAGTGCAGGTTTCTGCCCTACAGAGCTTTTGAGAGAAGGAATGATTAGCTTTCCTGCCTGTTCTCATAATCCACTTGCTCTTCCTCCTAAGACATTCAGGCGCACTCTGGGGTGCCTGACTTAACTGGCCATACCCGCCACACAACCTCCCGCCATGAAAGATGGCTTGTCTTCCACATTTCCCAATTCTAGACTTGACATCATTCCTTCTAATGGGCTCAGTGGGGAAGCTGTCTAATCTTTCACCTCAGCTATTGCACTTTCACCAGAAAAAATGTGATCTTTTCCCAACAAAAGAAAATTGAGACAGCAGTAGCTTCCTGACAGGAATGTATAAATGATCACCCAGAGCGAGTAGACCCAGTTTTAAAGTCAGGAAAACTGTATGCTGCCTCCTTACCCAGAATGACCTGGACTTTGTTGCAGTGCAGGAACCTGATTGAGGAGCATCCAGAGCAGGTAGAAAAGGGAAGAAAATGAGAATATACCTAACAATTTTAGAAACAAACTCTAAAACCTAATCAATAGTTATTATTTCCAAGACAATAAGCCTTGCTTTCTGTTATTACTAAAGAGTGGTCTTAGATGATTGATTTCATGAAGCCTAAAAACATAAAGTATCATAATAAAATTTTAAAAAGGAAGAAATTTAATTCACTCCCACCATAGGTGCCAGAGAGCATGATCTATAAAGATAGGAGATTTTGAAGATCAACAGAAACCAGCTCCATATGCAGCATGACAATTAATGGTCTAAACCATAGCCTGCAAAGTAAATGGTCGTTTGCCACCTGAATTCACAGGACCTCCATCCATGGGAGGGAAGTCCCTGAGTCCAGTGACCCTGCAAAGATAATGTTCTCTGTGGTCACTGTCACAACAGACTGAGCCGTAGTATGCAGTACATATTGCAGAATTGTCTTCTTGTTGGGACTTCTGCTGATCTAATACCTTTTGTGTGGAAGACACAGGGAAAATAATCAGGCCATCACTGGTTTGATGTAGCACTTTCACATTCATAGTCCCAGCTTACAAAGACCCTGGGAGTTAAATAATGTATCACCGTTGTGTTTCTGATGAAAGCATATTAGCAACGGATAGTGAATTGCTATGGGTCACTGAGCAAGTTAGGTGTAGTGCCTAGAATAGAACCTAATGTCTGATATGCCCCATACCACTCTGCACTGCTTTCCTGAGATTGAGCAGGAATGCAAACTCACTGTACTGGAAAGGAAAGATAGATGGCAGGGGGTGCAGGGGAATGTGGCTGCCAGTGATAGAACTGGACAGCTGCTTAGAAAAGAGGTCTAAAGTGCTCAGTTCTACAGGGAAGGATAAAATCAGGAATATTAATAAATGATTCTGCAAGTCATGAATGCACACACAGTAAATGTGTAAGGCTGTGACAGGCATGCCCAAGGTCAAACTTTGGCTGTGCCACTTATGAAGGCTACATAACATAACCTCTCTGAGACTGAACTTCCTTTCCTGTAAAGTAGGGATAATACCTACATCACAGAGTTGTTATAAGACACAAATTAGATGATTTGTGTAAAGTACACAGCACAGAGCCTGCCGTATAATAATAATTCAATACAGGTAACAGTTGTTAACTAAATAAGAAAAGAAAAGTAAGCCATGCACCGAGTCAGAAGTCATAATAGCCAGGTTGAGCATCAGGTCACAGTCAAATCATGTGAAAATATATCTACTAAGGGTAAACCTGTGCAATATTTGGGGGGAAGTTAAGAAAGAGCGTTTTGATAATTCAGCATATTCAAGTTAGCTCTGAGGTATTATGCAATCTTTCCTGGACCTCTTCAAATGTCTAACTTTACCTATAAATTAGGAAGAGGAACAGATGGTCATTGTAGCTACTACTGTCAGACAATGTAAGGAATGCTGCAATGTTCACACGCACACACGCACACACACATATTACTCTGACTATAACCTTGATGCCACTTTTGCCTTCCTATACACCAGGTCCCTCCAAGATTCCTGGTTCCAGATTTGAGGATTCATTGGAATTAATCCCCTAGATTTATATGAAAATTGATTGTTAACCTTTCTATATGTAAAATTGTGAAATGCATTTTAAGAAAAGTGATTTCTTGGTGTATGTATTTCTGGGGATGTTAGTCAATGAGTTTCTAGGAAAAGAAGCTATTTTGCTATGGAGGGGCTTAGTGGAGTAGAAATGAGTAATAGGGAGTGTCATCTACATTTCAAAATATCACTCTTCTCGCATTTTCTGAAATGTAATACATTTTGATGAAAAACACAGACAGACTTTCCAAGCTCCCTAACTTTAAAACAGATTTTCTTGATTATTGCCTATACGGCTTTTCTTCTGCTTGACAATTATGGAAAGTTCAACCTGACTGATGAGGCCCTTTTCAACTTTATCACTCTGAATGCAGCAGGAATAAAAAGGACTCTAGGAACTCCTTCAACTACTCTGCTGAATCTGAGCAAAGAGTTCCAAGTCAGCTCTCCACTACCTGTGGTTTGTGTCAGATGACGTGATGTAAATAGGCACCCAAATTAGTCAAACTGAAGATTGCTAACTTGGCTGACTTAAAATATAAAAAAGGTGAACTATTTCCATTTCCAACAACATGCCTGGATGTTGAGATTATCACACTAAGTGAAATAAGTTGGACAAAGGACAAGAACCATATGATTTCACTCATATGTGAGATATGAAACAGAAAGCAATGAACAAACCGAAGAAAGAAACACAGACACAGACAACAGTATGGTGGTTACCGGAGTTGGGGGAGGGTGAAGAGGGTAAAGGGGGTCAAATATAGGGTGACAGAAGGTGACTTTTGGTGGTGAGCACACAATGCAATATATAGAAGTGATATTATAGGGTTGCACACCTGAAACTTGTACAATGTTATTAACCAATGTTACCCCAAAGAATTGAATTAAAAAGTCACCGAGTCCGTGTGATTAAGCCCATAGTACTTGGAGACATGAGGAAACAAATGCAGACATGATATTTGCATTGATGCACATTCATCCTAATTCAGCTAAGCACAGGAAAAGTTTAATCAAATACTGCATTAACTTTCTTTTACTGAATGTATTATAGATGGCAAAAGTTTGGAAAATATTGAGGTCAAATATTTTATAAAGAAATATGCAATGTTACTGCCAGTGTTTGGCCCAGTGGCTTATTACCCTCACTAAAACTTTGAAATCAAAGGTCTTTCACACTTTCTTAATGGGTACATCCACCCAAGTCTATTCCTGAAAATTTATAAACTTACACAGATCTGTTACTCTAATCAGTTAGAAAATAGACATTTTGCAGCTAGTGTGTTCAATCTTCATTAGCTGTTGGAAGGTGAGAGAAATAGTAGAAAGACAAATAGACTCTCGGGAAACTACCAAAGACTAGCAATCTAGTCTGACAGAGAAGAAACAACCCAATAGAAATAAAACATAAGTCTTCTTGATTCTGTTCTCACCAGCTTCAGGCCATTCTAGCTCATGTCCTCCTGTGTTAGAAATCTTCAGTGGCCTTTCAGGATCCACTAGAAGGCCTCGATCAACCTCCTTTAAGTGTGTTCCTAGATACCTTCTACTCCCAGAGCTCTTTACTTTCTAAAGCACCCCCCACCCCCGTTATTATCTCTTTTACTACCCAATGTTTATGTCTTCTTCTGTTATTGAATTTTTTACATTTAAGTCATTGGCCTTATATTTTCTGTTTTATTTTCAATATACTCTTTTTAAGTCTTTAAATGTTTATTTATTAAAATATAAAATTTAAGTCACATAGAGCACTCTAATTTAAAAGATCTCTTTTGAATCAGTAATTATAACCTCATAATAATTTCTTTTAAATTTGAGTTTATCATAGTAACATTGGTTAATAAGATTATAGGGGTGTAGCCCTGGCTGGTATGGCTCAGTGGATTGAGCACCAGACTGCAAACTAAAGGGTCATGGGTTCGATTCCCAGTCAGGGCACATGCTGGGGTTGTGGGCTAGGTCCCCAGTAGAGGGTGCACAAGAGGCAACCACCCACTGATGTTTCTATCCCCCTTTTTCTCCTTCTCTTCCTGTCTCTCTAAAACTAAATAAATAAAATCTTAAAAAAAAAGATTATGTGTGTGTCAAGTGTACATTTCTATGATACATAATCTGTATATTGCGTTGTGTGCCCACCATGCAAAGTGAAATCTTTTTTCTTTACCATATATTTGACCCCCCTCACCCTTTATAGCCCCCCACCTCCTTCACTGGTAGCCATCATACTATAGTCTATGAGTTTTCGTTTGTTGTTCTCAATTGCTCATTTGCTGCGTTCCCACATACGAGTGAAATCTGATGGTATAAATTTTAAGAAAATAGAACCCATGGCTGTCTTGGTTACCTTGGTATTCTCAACATCTTATATGTTCTCTGGTAAATTGTTAATATTTGTTGAAAACTCTTAATTATTTTTTCTATGTAATTTTATGTTTTTCATTGTCTCCAATCGCTCTACATGATTCTTTGCTGTATCTCTCCTTTTCTTATTATATTTCAAGGCCCTGAGGGCAGCTGTCAAGTGTGTTTGGTCATCTTCTTCACCCCCAGCACCTAGTACAGTCCCTGGAATATAACCAATACTTATTATGTGCTTGTTAACCAAAGGGGTGAAGATTCTTACAGAAAATTTCATAGAAGACAGGGCGTTTAAGCTAGGTCTTGAGGAATAGGTAGTGTGCAGCCAGGCAGGAGGAAGGAGGCCATATGAGCAAACATAAAGGTAGAAGTGTAACTGATACATGGAGGAGACAGGGGGACAGCAGTAAAATGATCATTGTGACTTTTTAAAAATCATTTTTCAAGTACAGTTGTCTCCATTTCCCCTCCTCTACTCATTGCAACTTTGGGAAAATTGGAAGACAAATTTGAGCAGGTAGCTGTGGGCAGACTAGAAAGGACCCAGGAGCCATGTGAGTAGTAAAGGCTTACTGATTTCCAAGTTCCTTCTGAATCTCCAATTCATCTGAAGGGCCAAGATGTATCAGTCATGTCCTCTTTCAAGCCTTTTGTCTGACCTACAGGAGGGAGCTTCGGGATGTTCAGGGCAGGGGTGGAGCTGGCAGACAGGGAGGAATCTGACCGCATTTATCACTTCTCAGAAAACCACACTGCACATCAAAACACGTGCATGCCATGTAAATCACTGCCTGCCTGCTTTCTTGCAACTGTGGTATTTACGCATGTGTTCTTGCACATGACTGCAACATAGTTTCTTCTGACCCATGTTGTACTGAAGCACTAAAATGGAAAAAATATATAATAAACTTTATTTTTTGGAGATTGGGGGGAGAAACTGTGCTAATCTCAATTCACAAACACCCCAGGAGCCTACATTTCCAATTTTCTTTTCACAGTATTAATAAAACTGGATAGTGGAAAAGTCACATCTTTTCCCATGAATCTGAAACCACTTTCAAGGCTAGCCTAGAATTATAATAACTGCCACATCTATTAAAACACAGTACAGAACTCTGGTCTAATGAGGCCATTTTAAGCAGCTCCTGTTCCTGTGTGGGATGGAGACAGAAAATCAAAATTGATTACTTTTAATTTAATCGATGATAAAAACCAGAAAGTTTGGTTAAGGACTCTTAGTAAGAACAAATTCAATAAATGCATCTTGCTGGTGGTGCTTAAAAGGGATTTTATAAGAAAGGATATTTAACAATTCTAGGTAGCAGACTGATGCATATATGTTGGTTATTATGACATTTTATGGTCTCTTATATAACCTCCTGATATGAACTATACAGCTCATGGCCTTTTGTTTATTATTGGTATATTTTATTCTTTATTATTTCTTGAGATCAGAAGTCTCCTTGAACTTTCATTCCTTAAAGCTCAAAACCTGGGTTTTCATTGTCATCAATATATAGTGAAACTCTTGCTTCATCTTTGATGTGACAAGGTCATGGTTGATGACGTACCTATACACTAACAGTCCATGTTGAAGAAATAAAACCAACAATAAAAATTGTCTGGAAACTATAGTCTTGCCTTACAAAGCTAACTTTGGAAACAACGTAAATATAACGAGATTACAGTGAAAGAACAGCTCATCCAAGTATACAAAACAGTTTCATAAAAATGACAATTTGATTGATAAAAAGAGCATCTGTTGGCATGGTTATTGCCTTGGCGAACTCATCAACGGAAATCTAAGGTCCCACAGTCATCCAACAAACCCTCATTATATGTGACAAGATTTAGGACTTAAAGCATCATTTGTTGTGCAGTGTTACGAAAACCTAAACTAAGAGCGATTATATTTTTAATAACAATATTTGATTGCTATGTTTCCCATCTCAGAATGAATAACCAAAGGGTGCCAAATGCTTTCCATTGAGAAGTGAAACCTCTTTGGAGAAATTCATTAATATTCAAAAATTTTCCTTTCATAATACGTAGTTATTTTAGAACTTTAGCTGTGAATCATTTTGCTAAGTAAAGGCAGACTTTATACTGTAGGTTGGCATTCACTGAGGTTACAACTAGATAACAATCAGTGACAAATCGATAAATACAGGCTTAGTCACTTCATGATTCAAGGCCGGCACAAAGCTTAATCACTTAATGTGCTCTCCAGATCCCCATCTGCATAATACATTTTTTACTTGATAATATTATTTCTTTTGATAAAGCATATAATTTTATTCTATAAGCAAATTTAGGAAGTTAAAATTTAAAGTAAAGCATGCCAATATAAAACACAAAGACTGTGTTCTGGTGAAACAATCAAGACAGTTAGACATTTTTTTTTTGACAGTAAGGACTATTTTACATTATGCTCTGAAATTAGGAACTTGGCAGTAAATCTTGTCACTCCTTGAACACCTTGCTGAGTAATGCACTTGTGCCAGAGGCAAAGAGTGCCTACTCCTGCTGGCCGGACCTTCATTTGCCTGAGAGTGGGAAGGGACACACTATGTCCTCTGAGAACCAGGTTCAAGGATGAGTGATGAGCTGGGAGAGAGTCCCACAGAAGAGGTAAAGAGAAGGACAGGATGGAGTAAGAGGAAGAAGAGGGAGGAGTGTAGAGTTGATGATCACAGAGGACCAGAGGAGCAGGGAAGAAATGAGACCTGCCAAAATTAGTTCCCTATACTACGACCTAATATGTCTCTTGAACATGTTTGTACCATGCTGTTTCTTAATGTCCTGAATTAGATTCTGTTTGGGAAAATGGTGTTCTTTCACAGACGCAGTGCCAGAGACTGTCAAAAATAAAGCAAGAACGTACATCAGCATAATTTCTTTTCTTGTCGTGGTAGTTTAAAATATCTATTTCAACAAATTTAAGGATGCTAATATTTTAGATATTTTTCTTTTTAACTTTTTAGTGCAAAGCATTGAATACATTTGCTATTATTTTTATATGCTAAAGTAGTGGGATATGTCTTTTGCAAGTACTATACATTTTCCACCATGAATTATCTAACATGAATAAACTGGTTTTAGAGTACGATGTGGAAATATGTTAAGAACTACACTAACACTGGAAAGGCAATGCCTACCTAAGTCATCATAATATTAATTAGACAACAAAAAACAAGTAAATTCAGAGAGCTAGCATACAGGATTCTTAATAAATCTGGGCCAAAGCAGACCATGTGAAAAACTTCTAGAGACAATCTAGAAGATTGGCCCAATATTTGAGAGAGAAGCAAAGGCAAAGAGACAGAATTAAAGACCAATTTCCACCTGTCCTTTAAGATAACACTACCTGTGCATGAGTCCCAGGAATATTTCCATAGCCATTTGGCTGAAAAGTGGCTTATGTGAAAGAGATCAAATCCCTGGTGACAGTGCTTTGTCCTTGTGAGTACAATGAATAGCTCCTGACTCATTTAGGCAAAAATCTAGTCTTTATACTGCCATTAAGGGATGTGTGTGTGTGCACTTTGCCCACATGTGAAGGACCTCACAGTGTCCCCACCATCCCAGTGGGCTCTGAGGGGACATGATGTCTGGTGCCCTTCAGTAAAATGGAGACAGTCAGAATTATGTGGGAAACCTTTAATAAGTAAAATCTTCTGTTGTTACAGTGCTCACATAAATTGTAGGTAATTCATGATTCCTTGTATGACTAGAATCATTGAAATAGAAGGTATAAATGGAACTAAATGTTCAGGATATTTCATCTGCTCTTTTTCTTTTTTTGCTAGTACCCTACCCTCTAATTAAAATATGTGTGTTACCACTACAGTTGAATACTTGCCCACTTGCCTATGTCCAATCACACCAAGCAATACTTATCTGCCTCCGTTTATCTGGTGCTCACCATCAGCCCCATTGAAACTTTCTACTGACCTGGGGTCCGTTAGCCTCTGGGCCTGATATAATGAATTGGCTTCATATGAATCAGTCAACTTTTGACCATTCAAGGACTTATTGTTAATCTCTATGTATTCTGTTATTTTAGTTCCTCTCTTATCTTTTACCTGTTTTTTAAGTGTTCTCATGACCTCTTGGGACAGAGAAAGGGTGTTAGAGTGAAAGTAAATTGTAGTTCTTTTATTCATTTCTGAGCAATGCTAGGGGAAAATATAGATTGCATTATTTAAAATGTCTTAATTTAGTTGATTATAGAGTTTAAAGGGAAGGCAAAATTCATAAGTCCATGAAATTTAAGAATTATTTATGGATTTCTCTGATTAAATTCATTTTTTACATCTTCATAATGGTTAAAAGATGATTATATCTTTTTTAATGTAAAATTTTAACCAAATTATATAAAAAGGCATTTAGCATTTTTAGCCATTTGTACTATTCTCTACATTTACATTAATATAAAAATTTCCCAGATAGTTTTTAGTGATCATCAAAATAAACCATTAATGACAGTCAATAAGTGAAGCCACATTTATAATTCATGCATATATGTACATTTCTCTAGCCTTTTATTGCACATCACAGAGAAATGTCCATTAACACTTTAGTGGGCTAGCCAGTCCTTTATTTATTATTATTAATACTCCTGATTTTAGCACAAAAGTTAAGAAAAATATCACTTAGCCTTTAGATTTGAAGCATAAATAGAAAAAAAGTTATTAAGTAATAAACTATATGTGAAAGCAACTGCACACTCCAAACAGGTCTCTATAAATACCTGTGGTGAGCCCTAGATAGTATAGCTCAGTGGATTGAGTGCAGACCTGCAAACCAAAGGGTCACAGGTTCAATTCCCAGTCAGAGCAGAAGCCTAGGTTGCAGGCCAAGTTCCCAGTGGGGAACTAACCTGAGGCAACCACACATTGATGTTTCTCTCCCTTTCTTTCTCCCTTCCCCTCTCTCTAAAAATAAATAAATGAAATCTTTAGAAAAACAAATACCTGTGTTGATTAATTTTTAATGTTAATTAGGGGGAAAAGGATAAAATCTTTCTTCTTTGAGTTTTGAATTTATTTGGTAGGTTATATAAAGAACATATTTAGAATCTTTGTGTACATATGGTTTTACAAAGCTATTTTTAGGCCAGCCTGTGACTTAATAAGCATTTTGTCTGGAGCTACAAAAAATATAAGTATTTTTCTTAAACACTAGGGGTTTATCAAACAACCATAAAGCAAAATGGAAGCGTTTGTGACTTTTTTTTGGTCTTTGCTATCATTCTAGTTTTAACATCGAATGGTTGGAATTAACTTATACTGTTGTTGTGAAAATATATCAGAAGTATTTAAGCAGGTAAAAATATGATTTAAATTATTGAATAAGATAGTTCATTTATGATACTAATTCCTAACTGGGGAAAATATACATGTATATTCTTAGTATAGAACGTTTAAGCCCAGCATGTCATTAAAACTCTGAAGTCTTACTGTCACAAGCTCTGTGGATAGGATTTCACCTCCATTCTCCCCATTGCTTTCTGACAGATAGACAAAGTGAGCTCATTATGAAAATGTGTTTAAAACAAAAGCATCCCACATGGTGGGGGGAGGGGGATTTAGGTAACATACAAGTAAAAATTTCTTTTTCAGCTCTTATTATACTGTGGTAAAAGAATACTCCTCAAAATAAGCAGGTAGAATGTTGCCATTTAGCGAAAGTTAGCAGCTGAGCTAATTGCCAGCCTTTGGCCAAGATGACTGAACTTAAAAGAGAAAGTGGTCAGGTAGTGACAGAGTTCCTAGAGCAGGTTCTGTTCTTCAGAGGAAATTAATTTCCTGTAATCAAATGCTGTGGATTATCGTCTTTGTCTTCCTCTACCTTGGCCACAGAAGCAATGCCAAGGCTCTTTATTCAGCAACACTGCCCCGTCTTCTGTAAAACAAGCACTGACGTAATCAGCACGGAAAGATTTCACCTGCTGTATTTTGTAGCTCAGAACACAGCATATTGCGGCTTTGAAACTGAAAGCTATCACTTTGTAAGTAACTGTATTTTCAAGGCCTTATTTGGAGAAGGAAAAAAATAACAGCAAGAAACCCACATGTAGACAGAAGAAGTCTTGGTGATGTTTGAAAATGAAATTATAAAGCAGCATAGGGTTGCGGTTGGTAAATAATTCCCAGTCATAGAAACTTTTGTAGGAATATTTAAAAGTAATTCCTAAATGATGTTTAATAGTAGTGAAATAAAAGTACAATCTTAGTCTTCTTGAATTGTTCAATTTCTGATGTGAGTATACATACACAATTCCCATATGCACTCATGCCTATATAACTGATATACTTGCAATCGGGAGATTATTTAAATTCACAATTTAAATAATTCAGCATAATTTACAACAAATAAACTTTTGAAAAATTAATCCATTGCATCTGAAAAGTAGTCTTTTTCTGTAAGACAAGGAAGGGAAGGGATGGGGATTCAAAGAAAGACAGAAAACAAAATTGATAAAGAAAAATGACCTCAGGTCAGAGAGAAATAGGATACAATCTTATATTTTTATACTTGCTATTCTTTTGAATGCTTTCAAAAATTTTAAGTGTATTATGTAGAGAAAAAGTGTCACCCTTCACCTCCTCTGATCTATAAGCTAAATCCCAAGATGTTTCTCCCCGTCTATAGTCATTTTCCGTGCCTGATGGGGTCTTTGAGAAGACATGAAAGCACCCTGTAATCCATTTCTTGTTCCAAAGGAAGAGCTTTCTTGCCCTTTAGATTCTGGAAAGTTTGAATGAGGGTTTTTCCAGCTGAATAGAAGTGGGCTAGCCTGTCCTTTATTTATCATTCTCTATTAGGTACTGAATTTTGACTCAAACCGATCTAAGTAGTCTATAAAACTGGGAAAAATATTTTATTTTATCCTCCTGAATTTAGCTTTGGTGATCATTCAACTGCTACCAACAAATGAATAACATACATACATAATACTTATGTAAACAAATAAACCTCTAACAGAAAAGGAAATAGTTGGGTTTTAGTTTAGTATGACTAAAGTCATACTTTTACAACCATGCAGTTAGATTAGTCAAAATGTCTGGATTATGTTATTGTTCAATATGATATTTAATACTGTATGAGGCAACATGATCACATAAATAATCCTAAATTTAGCTATCCTGTATTCAGAGAGTAGAGTTAGCTCTGCATTCTTCTACTTTAACATCATTTTGATTCTTAAATTGATAGCCTCTAATATTATAATATAGGGTCATTATGATTTTATTTTCCATGTTGGGTTTACAGTTTTTCACCTAACACATTAACATGGCCCTTCAGAGGCACATGGAGCATATTTGGGGTTGCACTTATAAGACCTTGTTAATGAAATTGATCTGTGAGAAAGAAACTATAGCAACCAATCACTTGCCAAGTGCTTTGATTCATAATGTCCAGTTTTTAGGGACCATCAAGCACAGGGATCCTCCACTCAACAGCAGTATGCATTTACTAAAGCAGTAGATGCTGTTCCATTAGGTGTGGAAATAGATGGTAAATGTCAATATACGTCTCCAGCATTCAGTGAACTTGATAATCACTTTGTGTTTTTCTTTCTCATCCTCTTTCCTATAGCCAACCCAACCCGAGCAGGGGGAAGAGAGCCATACCCAGGCTCAGCGGAAGTGATTCGGGAGTCCAGCAGCACCACGGGCATGGTGGTGGGGATAGTAGCCGCTGCCGCCCTGTGCATCCTCATTCTCCTCTATGCCATGTACAAGTACAGAAACCGGGATGAAGGCTCATACCACGTGGACGAGAGTCGAAACTACATCAGTAACTCAGCACAGTCCAATGGGGCTGTTGTAAAGGAGAAACAACCCAGCAGTGCGAAAAGCGCCAACAAAAATAAGAAAAACAAGGATAAAGAGTATTACGTCTGATTCCAAGATCTTAAAAGGACCCTTGTATAGAAATAGTCTTCATTTTATCTGAGACATAATATAAACTTATTTACTTTCCTTTTTATGAAGCACATACAAAAGAAGACAGGGAATGCAATCAGGAAGGAAAGACTGTTTTTAAAAAATAAAAACAAGTATCTCATGCTCTTGTTTCTCCAAAAAAGAAAAAAAAAAGCGGGGGCCAATAAATTCCCTAACATCCACAGTGTTTTCATTTACTCTGCCTGTCTTTATGTTGCTGGAACATTTCTAAAAGACAGTGATGACCGCACGCATTCATAAAGCAAAGGAGTATTACAACATCAAGGCACAACACAAAAACAACACAAAACACAACACACAAAAAAAGAAGCTACCTATGATCCTGGATTTAGCCAAAGTGCTAGCGCTTTCCTGACAAGTCAGATAGTCCTATGGCCAGAGAAGACTGTGTCATTTTGAGTGACTCGACCTGCAAATCCGTAAGAGTTCGCTGCCTGGCGCAAGTGGAGCAGTGGTTGGAACTTGCATTCAAAACAAAGTGCTGGCTTTTTTGAAGACTTGTGTAGGAACACATTCAAAAAGCCCCTTTCTGATTGTGAGGGAAAAAATAGTATGGAGGCCTTATTTTCAAACCAATGTGAAATATAAGGCACATTTTCACACTAAAATTTCAAAACAAAAACAAGAGGGCATAGATGCAATCACTGGGAAATTTTCATGCACGCTTAATACGTTATTACATATGTTTATATAAAATCCATCTCTGTGTGCTTTCTGGACTGTGGTAAGTGACGTTTTATAGCCTGTTGTATAGAAAATGCAAAATATATCTCTGCTCTTCAGCCATTTTTGGTAAATTCAATGTTATAAGTGTTGCTAAGTATAGGGAGTTTTATGACGTCAGAGCAACAATTATTTCAGGGTTTTTTTTTTTTCCCCACCATAATAAATTGCCACAATTACTTACTTTTTTAAAATAAAGTTACAATGTAGTGTTTATTCTAAGAAAGATATGTATGAATGTATATAAAAAGATTCAGCTACATTTTTTCTTACATGTACAGCCTTCATTCTGTTACAATTAAGTTTTAGTATTTGTATGAAAGGTGTGAATTAGAAGGTAAAATATATACATATGTATCTTATAATCTTTCCCCCCCAAATACATTCCCCACATACATTCACTGTCCACAATCACAGACACACACATACAAATCCAGAGTAGTCCATCAGATATGATGAAAGACTAAACATATATATACTAACAAATATTTACCAACAAACTGAAAAGCAGGAAGGAAGATACATAGTTGTGCCAAGGTATTGATGTCAAATGGAGTGATCTTCATTGAGATCATATGCTCCCAAGAAATTCCCAAAATATTTTAGTCCCTAATGAAATGGAACCTTTTCTTATCCAATAGAATATCAATGATACCTTGCTACATGAATATGAACCATTATGTGGGGAGGTTACAGAGCAAAATTAGTTCATATACATCTTAACCCTGGTTGCTGCAATTGAAAACTGTGTTTCCAATAAAATTTTATTTTGTCTCTGAACCTCATGTGCATGATAAACACTTTGGAAAGTAAACACTTTCTCAGCTAAGAAAGTATTTTCAGTAATTTTTTATTCTGTATTACTATCCTTTTAAAAACCATTCTCTATTTGTTGACTATTGACTATATTTTAACTTGTGGTTTTGCATATGTATCATTAAATGTTCTAATTTAACACACATTAAATAGTAGGAAAGTATAGATTATACACTTGTTTTGCATATTGTTTCAATGATGTTCATAGCAATAAATTATTAACATGAGAAGGCAATGCAAAGGAAATGCATTATTAGACTGATGCCTCAGTATAAATTGGTTGCATTACTTCAACATCTCCTAAAATGATACTAGATTTCATAGAAGAGAAGAATACCTTTATAATTAGCTTTAATCAGCAAAGGCAAAAAATGCAAAACATTTTTTGTAATACTTTAGTTGATTAAAAAATAAAGCCAAGAAGCGGCCTGGATTTCAGACATACAGACACCTTAGAAACATGTACAATTCATAGCAAATCACCACTATCTATGGTTGCCAAGAAATTGTTGTATATGGAAAGTTTTAAAGGCTTTTCATGACCTAGAAAGTAGAGGTATAAAACTAAAGTTTAATATCTGTTACTTGTGTTTCAAATTTTAAAAAAAATTTGCTCGGTTAAAAGATTCATGTCTTTTTCCTCCCCTCCTCTCATTCAGTCTTACTCAGGGAAAGCCAGTGAAATAAGAAGGTAAATATAAAACCACTAATTTACATCTTGAGGTTACACAAATAAATAGCTGCTTTTCCATTTGATCTATGTAACTTTACCTAGTTTCCATCTAGAAAGATGCTAAAATCTGATAGAAAATAATGACATTGTTAAGCACTATATCTATGAAGTGTGTTGTCTGGGACTGATTTCCATGTTTCTTTCCAACATAAACTTTACAATTTCATGTAATGACATAATCTCATATTGTCAGTAAAAATATTGCTAATGTTATTGGCCTACACAAAATCTAGCAATTTTTTTTCTTTCTTATAAAATGGAGAAGGAAAAGAGAGGAACATGAGCTAGGGAGAGAACAAGACGTGAATAAAGCCCCAAGTATCTTCATACCAAAAGTATCAGGGTTCCATGCAGAGTTTGCGGCTAATAGAGGATCTCACACTACCTGGCATAAATTTGATTACATCTCTAGACTGTAACTTTTATGATCGAGTCTGCTTCTTTTTTATTCATGTAATGTGTTGCCTTTTAAAAAAAAATACTACAATAATGTGTGATGTGGTCAATCCCTAACACGTGAAAGAATGACCACATGACCTTCCCATGCTAGTGCTCTGTGTGACTGGGTATCTAAGGGTTTGGTTTTGTTTTGTTTTTCTGTTGCAAGGCCAATTTATCCATTATTGGAAATGCTAAGCAAGTGGAATTTACTGTTTTGTTAATAAAATATTTCTTAATACAACTGTGGATTTCTTGATTGAAAAATATATATGCAACATCATTTTGGGACAAAACACAGAAGGATGCATTTCAAAGGAAAACCAATCCTAAGACAAGCAGAGGAAGAATATCAACTCTGATTTTCCTGGATTTTAATATTAACTAAGCACCTCTACACTCATAAACTTAGACACAGCCATTTACAATGTACCTTTGTTTACTCCTATTAATCTTCCTCTACATGAAATTATAAACTCAGAGAACCAGTTAAAAACAAAGATGCTGATTTCATTAATATGGTTTTCTCTATAAAAAGCAGTGTAATTTATGTTAAGTAAATCCATGATTACATTCTAACACTATCACTTACTAGCTACAAGTCACCTAAAATTTCTGTCTCCCTTTTCTCATTAGTAAAGTAAGGGTAATAATACCAACCCTTATGAAAGTAAGGATAATAAGAGCTATTAATGTGCCTGGCACAACCAACTGCAAAGAAAAGGTGGTAACTTGTACACTATTATTTTCATAATAACAACAAACATGAAAAAACATGTCAAAATGGAAATATATATAAAAGCCAGTATGTAAAGAAATACACGTCCATTTTCCATATAAGTTTTTTTCTGCAAAAGCAAAGTGACATTTTAGAAATTAGATGGCCACCATTTACTTTCTGTACATTTTAGTACCTTGACAGCTTTTTCTTTAATATATTTTATTGATTATTCTATTACAGTTGCCCTATTTTCTTCTGCTTTATTCCCCTCTGCCCTGCATGCCCCACCTCCCACCAGCATTCTCCCTTTTTTAGTTCATGTCCATGGGTCATACATATAATTTCTTGGCATCTCCATTTCCTACACTATTTTTAACTGCCCCCTGTCTATTTTGTACCTGCTGATTATGCTTCTTATTCCCTGGACCTTTTTCCCCATTCTCCCCCCTTCCTGTTGATAACACTCCATATGATCTCCATTTCTGTGATTCTGTTCCTGTTCTAGTTGTTTGCTTAGTTTGTTTTTTTTTTTTCTTTTAGGTTCGGTTGTTAATAACTTGTGAGTTTGTTGTCATTTTACTGTTCATATTTTTGATCATCTTCTTTTTGTTAGATAAGTCCCTTTAACATTTCACATAATAAG
>PVIA01005340.1:89850-117537 GCA_004024845.1 Tonatia bakeri
GTTTTTTTTTTTTTTTTTTTTTTTTTTTTTTTTTTTGAGAAATCAGCTGATAGTCTTATGAGAACTCCTTTGCAGGTAACTGTCACGTTTTCTATTGCTGCTTTTAAGATTCTCTCCTTCTCTTTAATCTTGGGTAATGTAATTATGATGTGCCTTGGTGTGTGCCTCCTTGGGTCTGACTTCTTTGGGACTTTCTGAGCTTCCTGGACTTCCTAGAAGTCTATTTCCTTTGAAAGACTGGGGAAGTTCTCCACTATTTTTTCAAGTAAGTTTTCAATTTCTTGGTCTTCCTCTTCTCTTTCTGGCATGCCTATGATTTGGACGTTTGAATGTTTAAAATTGTCCCAAGCCTCTCCTCATTTTTTGAATTCTTATTTCTTCATGTTGTTCCAATTGAATGTTTATTTCATCCTTCTGGTACAAACCGTTGATGTGAGTCCCAGTTTCCTTCCCCTCACTGTTGGTTTCCTGTACATTTTGCTTTATTTCACTTTGCATAGCCTTCACTTCTTCCTCTATTTTGTGACCATACTCAACAATTGCTGTGAGCATCCTGATTACCAGTGTTTTGAACTCTGCCTGATAGGTTGGCTATCTCTTCATTGCTTAGTTCTATTTTTGGAGCTTTGATTTTTTCTTTCGTTTGGGCCATATTTCTTTATCTTAGTGTACCTGTTATGTGTTAAGGGGTGGAGCCTTAGCTATTCACCAGGGCAGGGCAACCCATGTGGCTACATTGTGGCACTGTATGTAGGGGAGAGTTCTGAAAGGAAACAATGCATCTTGCTTGGCTGTTGACTGGCTTTCAGTCACTTCCTCCACTGCCCACAAGCAAATGTGCTGATTCCCAGGTGGGTGGGTTTCTGTACATTCTAGAACTCTATGGGTCTCTCCAGTGAACTCTCCTGTGAGTCTGAGAGTTTCTCCCACCACTGCAATCCCCACAGGTTTTTATAGTCAGAGGTTTTGGGACTTTCTTTTCTCCCACTGGAACCCTGGGTTGTGAGGTCTGTCTTGTTCCCCAGTTGTTCCTCCCAGTTTATCCACATGGAAATGTGGGACTGCCAGCTGCCACCTTGCCTCATGTCCTCTCCACCCTAGCTGCATGTCTCTGCCTCTCCTACAGGTCTGGATGAATGTCTCTTCTTTAACTCCTTGGTTGTTGGACTTCCATACAGTTCAATTTTCTGGCAGTTCTGGTTGTTGTTTTGTTTTCATTTTTGTTTTTAAATTGGTTGTTGTCCTTCTTTTGGTTGTACAAGGAGGCATAGTGTGTCTACCTATGCCGCCATCTTGGCCAGAAGTTTTTAGACCCTTAATTGACAACTTTTTTAGAACTCTGAGCTTTGAAAATAATCTTCTGACAGAAAAGCGTGACTTTGTTATTTTCTTCTTCCATAGTACAAGGTTTGAACATGATCGCTTAATCCATTTTGTACCACTTCAATCTAGATACATTATTTCTTTCTTAACATTAACTCGTGACTTTTAAATGTAATGAGGGAACAATCCACATTCTTTTAATGTCTAAGTTAAAGGCTGTATAATTTAACTTACTTTAAAAATGTACAAAATTTCAAAGATGGTGACTTTATAAAATTTATTAGTAAACAGATTAAGGACTCCATCTGTGGAGCATAGATCTCCAGAGCCCAATGATTAGGCATCAGGGGTTACTAACTTCTAACAATAGTTATAAAACTTGGCAGATATACTTAGAGTAGTATTTTCTTGGGAAGAGAGTGAAATTTTTCACTTGTGTAAATCATTCAAACCTATAATAATATCTACAATAATCAAGCTGATTTCATTTAGCTTGATTAAAATCAAAGTGACCTGACCCAAAGTTTTTGGTGATTTTTGCTAGGTCATTCCAATTGTGTAGAAATAGTATTGCATGTCATAGTTCAATTTCCATAAAACAGTACAACTTGTGTTTCCTGAACATTTTTTTTTTATTTTAATTGTGGGGAGTGGGTATGAATGCTCATTTTGTATTCAGACAGATTTCAGTGAAGTATAGGCATCTGTTTTACACATAGGACATATCATACACATCAGAACATACCTAGTTTATGAAATGAATTATTTATATGGACATTTATAGATATCCTCTGAACTTCCAACTGGTAACTAAGAAATGTATGAGGAATCTAAAAGCTGAGCTTAGGAGGTTGGGACCAGAGAACTACCTCACAGAATGACCTCAAGACCACCAATTGTAAGCACAGGTGCAAAGAATGCCACAGGAGAAAAGTGAGATTCTGCTTTTCTGATTTGATTCATGTATTGAAAAATGTAAAAAATTAAAGTTTTCTATAGTTGCATGTTTATAAAGAATAAAATATACAAGAGAAAACCATTTAGGGACACAATGAACTCTAATTAGAGGAATAAAATGGGTTGTTACATGATTATACAATTTTATGCTAACAATTTAATCACTGAGGGTACTCAAATTAAAATGTATTAAATACCTACTACTTTGAACCTAGTGAACTCTAATGAGAAACATGAGGTGCACATCATATTAGCTTCCTGAAGTAAGTATCAGCAAATAAAACAGATAAAATAATTACGGGTAAAGGGTTTTATTAGGTTGGTATTTCTCACTCTTTAACCTTGTTCCTGTGGAATACCCTAAACAGCTTATTATTCACACAAAAAAATTATAAAACCTAAATCAAATAAATTTGACTTGAACAAAATGTGAGCAGTTAAAAAAGTAGAAAAGATTATTTTTAAGACAAAATTCTTAAAATGATTTTTTTTTCTTGCTATTATGGTGTGGAATGTTCCATGTTTTGGACCTTTCAATATACTTGACTTTGAAAGAATCTAGTATATGAAAATCTAGATAGTTTTTAGTTTCACAAAATGATTTTCCATAAGATGCCTTTATATACCATATCCTTCTAATGCATTTAAAATAGAATTCTCTCTATAAAACTTAATTAATAAAAATATTAAATATAAGGCCTTTGTAAAGAACATGTATGAAGGACTAATGGTCATAGACAAAAGGGTGGGGATTGAGTGGTAGAAGAAAGTCAGGGCAGGGGAGAGTAAGGGGGGGAAATTAGGACAACTATAACTGAACAATAAAAAAGGAAGAAATAGTAGAAATCCAGCCCTAGTTGAAAAAATAAGTATATAAATTTTAAAAGTCTAGCTATTTTCTCAATGATACTTCACATTTTTAGAAGTCATTACAGCCTAGTGAATTTGAAACCAGTTATTTCATTTTGATATATTTGACACTTGTAAAAATCCCCTGAAGTTGTCAGGGAAATTACTGTCACTCATTTCCTAGTAACAGAGTTGGGCTCACAGAGGCTGATTTGCACAGAGTCAGCTGAAGCCAGTCCCAGAGCCCGTCTTCCTCATTGACAGTTGTCATCTTTTCATTCTGTCACAACTAAAAAAACTTTAGGAGTCTTTCTGTTTAGTATTTGTTTTTGTCAATTATCACACAATAGTTTCAAATCCTTTGTCAATTTTTCTTCTCATCCAGGAATTTTGTTTGATTCTAGATGAGACCTACTATGAAATATTTTATTCAATTCCTTAATTGGAATTGAACTATCTGTGCTAGGTCAGCTATATAAATAAATCTCTTCTCATTTTAAATATGTTGTCTATTAGATTTTATTTCTAAATCCTCTGTGCATTTTCAGAAATCTTCATTTATCTCAAAATGTTACTGAGTTCAAAATTGCCAGTATCTATAATGCCACTGAATCTAGTAAAATACCCAAGTTTTATAAAGATGAAAAGAATTCATGAAACTAACTTTCAATGAAACACTTCAAATTTATATACATTTGTCTATTCACATTGTTGCAACTCATCTTGTTTATATTGTTTCCAGCTGTTTGTTTTCCGTGGTACATCAATACCTATGCATTTTGTTCTATATGTGGTCTATGGTCTTAAAAGCTTAGCAGTATGTTTAACATACTTAAAATCCCTCTGAGGAATAAAAGATACTAGAAGCAGTCTTTCAGTATCCCTGCTTTTCTTCAAAATGGCTCTAATGTTCCTACATATGGTATCAATTGCTGTCCCAGTTTTTCTGGGTAATGAAGGTAACAGAAATAAAGAACATCTTAGACCCTGTCTAAAATGATCAGATTTTGAGCAATAAGCATGTTAGGGAATCATATTTAGAAATAAATATGATTTATCTTCTTCTCATCTTCTCCTGATTCAGTATAAACGTATAACTTTGCATCAGGCTACTCTTTATAATGAAAAATCAAATTATTTCTCCATAATGCCTGTCATATAATCTAATGAAATGAGCATGTGCTGAACTATAGGAACCACCAATTTGAAACCATGACGTTATTGGGCATTTATAGTGATTTCAGCTTATGATTTTAGTGCTTTCCATCTTTGGGGAAGTGGCATTTCTAGGATGTGAGAGTATTAGTGTTTCTGTATTTTACATGATAACTAGCACATCTAATTCTTGTATTATCAGTGGCTATCAGTTGTGACAGGACCGACATAATGAAGATCCTTGAGTTGTAAGTTGGATTTCAGATTAAATTTTACCTGCATCACCCATTGTGGAAGCCAAATTTATGTGAGTTCATATTCGACACATCCTTAACTTTCTCAGCTTCTCAAGCTTTACCAGAACCATCTCTTTTTACAATTGTGCCCACAGTATTTCAACAAAATCATTACTTTAAGGTACCTATAAAAAATTATCCTTAAGTCAGGAATGTTGAGGTTCTGCTGAGGTGTTTATCCCATGAAGTTGGTATGGCCCAGGAGGCAGATCCAAGATGGACCAGCATAGGTGGACGTTGAGATCCCTCCCTGGCCAGGACACATCAGATGTACACCTATATTTAGAGACATTCCCCCTGAGAGCCAACTGTGAGCTAATGGAACAGCTTCTGCACAGCAAGCAAGAAAGACTGCACAGAGAAGATCAGGGAACTGCGAGAACTCTCCGGGAGCTGAGGAAACAATGCAGGGTTGGAAGAACCAGTGAGCACCATTTCCCATGCACACAAACAGTGGGCATGAGCTGAATCCAGTTTCTCTGGCTGACCTGCAGGGTACTGGAATGCATCCCCAGCCACCCCTCCTAGAGTTACACCCAGAACAAACGGGAGGGCACCAATGCATGCATATAAGGGGCCCCTCCACCTGGTGATTGATCCAGCAGGTACAGCAGAGTGCTGCTTCAGGAACCCACTGGGCTGTGCGACAGGTGGGCTGCCCCACTCAAAGAGAGTTTGGAGCTTGCAAAATGCAGCAGAATTTGCCTACAATGCTACCCTGTCCCAAAATAAAGTACAGAGACGGTCATGTGCTGCTGAGTGTTCACATAAGGCTGCACTTCCTGGAGAGAGTGTGGAGCTAGCAAACCACTGTGGTACCCACGGGCACAACCACTCCACCCAGAGAAAGTGCGGAGACAGCAAGGCACTGCAGCATGCTCATGTGCAACTGCCCACCTGAAGCAAGTACAGAGCTATCAAAACATTGTGGTATCTACACACAAGGCTGTCCCGTGCAGGCTGAGTGTGGTATTGCTATGCTTGTGGACAGGGTGGCCCCACCTGGACACAGTGCAGAAATAGCAAAGCATGGCCAGGCAGGCTTCCCCAGAAGGAGAAAAGATAGCATTAGTGAAGCCAAAAAAACCTCTCACGGGTAAAGGCGTATATAAAATAATCACAGTGAATCAACTACATGAAAAGTTAAAACGAAAGTTTTAACACAAAAAAATATATATACAAAAAAGAGAAAGGAGTCCAATCAAACCAGTAAGGAAACCCAACATATCAAAAGGGAAGAGATCAAGAGAAGAAGGGAGGAACAGAGAAGAACAATGAAAACAACCAAAAAAAAACCCCATAATCAACATATGGCAGTGAGCACATATCTATTAATAATTACATTAAATATAAATGGACTAAAATACCCAATCAAAAAACATAGGCTGGAAGAATAGATTTTTTAAAATGACTCAGCTCTTTGTTGCTTACCAGAGACTCATTTCAGCTCAAAAGACATACACAAAGTAAAGGAATGGAAAAATACATGCAAAAAATTCATGCAAATAGAAATTAGAAAAGCAAAAACCTAGGGTAGTACTTATATGGGACAAGAGACTTTAAAACAAAGGCTCTAACGAGAGACAAAGAACATTTTATAATGAGATAGAGATCAATCTAACAAAAGGATATAACTCTAAAACATCTACACATCAACGTAAGAACACCTAAGTATATAAAGCAAATATTGATGGAAACAAAGAAAGAGATGGATAGTAAGACAACAATATTAGGAAATGTTAACATACCATTGACATCAGAGAATAGATTATCCAGGCATAATAAAAACAAGGAAACAACGGCCTTAAAAGAAACATTACAGTATATGGCAGTATATGGACTTAATTGATAGTTTTAGAACACTTCACCAAAAACAGCAGATTATACATTCTTTCCACATATACATGCAACATTTTCCAGGATAAACCATGTTAGGCCAAAAAAAGTCTCAATAAATTAAATAAAATTTAAATCATATGAAGCTCTTTCTTTAGTCACAACTATATCAATGTAGAAATCAATTGCAAGAAGAAAACTGAAAAACACAGAAACACACAAAGGTTATATAATAAGCTACTAAACAAATGAATGAGTTAAATTTAGATTAGGGAAAAAAGTCAAGATACCTTGAGACAAATGAATATAAAAACACAATGATCCAAATTCTATGGGACATAGCCAATGCAATCCTAAGAGAGAAATTCAACCTCAACATCAGAAAAAATCTCAAATAAATGATCTAAACTTACACCTAAAGGAACTAGAAAAAGATGAAGAAACAAAGCCCAGGATGAGTAGAAGGAAGCAAATAATAAAGATTAGAGCAAAAATAAGTAAAACAGAGTCTAAAAACACAATAGAAAACATCTATGAAACCATGAGCTGGTTCTTCAAAAAGATAAACAAAATCATTAAGAAAAAAAAGAGCAAGGATTCATATAAATAAAATCAGGAATGATATTTGTCTTTCACCAACTGGCTTATTTCACTTAGCATAATAGTCTCTAGTTCCATCCATGCTGTCACAAAAGGTAGGAATTCCTTCTTCCTTTTGGCTGCATAGTATTCCATTGTTTAAATGTACTAGTTTTTTATCTTCTCATCTACTGATGGGCACTTACGGTGTTTCCAAATCTTGGCGATTGTAAATAGTGCTGCTATGAACATGGTGGTGCATAAATTCTTTTGAATCGGTGTTTTGTGATCCTACCAGTACATTCTCAGAAGTGGAATTGCTGGGTAAAAAGGCAGATGCATTTTTAGCTTTTTGAGTAACTTGCATACTGTTTTCCACAGTGGCTGCACCAGTCTGCATTCCCATAAATGGTGCACTAGGGTTTCCTTTTCTCCACGTCCCCACCAGCACTTGTTGTTTGTTGATTTATGAATGATAGCCATTCTGATAAGTGTGAGGTGATATCTCATTGTGGTTTTAATTTGCATCTCTCTGATGGGTAGTGACGCTGAGCATCCTTTCATGTGTGTCTGGGTCCTCTGTATGTCATCCTTGGAGAAGTATCTATTCAGGTCCTTTGCCCATTTTTTAATTGGATTGTATGTCTTTCTGGTGTTGAGCAATATGAGTTCTTTATATGTTTTGGAGGAAAAAAAACCTTGTCCAATATATCATTGTCAAATATGTTCTTCCATTCAGTAGGTTCCCTTTTCATTTTGATGATGGTTTCTTTAGCTATGTAGAAGCTTTTTAATTTGATGTTGCCCCATTTGCCCTAGGAAATTATATCAGCAAACATATTGCTATGTGAGATAACAAAATTTTGCTGCCTGTGTTTTCCTCTAGGATTTTTATGGTATCACAACTTATATTTAAGTCTTTTATCCATTTTGAGTTTTTTTCTGGTGTATGGTGTAAGATGGTGGCCTACTTTCAACTTTTTGTATATACCAGCCCCATTCTCCCAACACCATTTATTGAAGAGACTTTACTCTATCATATTCTCTTGCCTCCTTTGTCAAATATTAATTGACCCTAAAGACCTGGATTTATTTATTGGCTCTCTATTCTGTTCTATTGATCTATATGTCTATTCTCATGCGGGTACCAGGCTGTTTTAATAACAGTGGCTTTGTAATGTAGTTTGATATCAGGTAATGTGATCTCTCCAACTTGTTCTTTTTTGTTCTCCAACTCTCTTTCTCAAGATTTCTGAGGCTATTCCGGGTCATTTTGGTTCCATATAAATTTTTTCGAAAGACAAATACCATATGTTCTCACTTATAAGAGGAATTTAATGAACAAAATAAACTAATGAGCAAAACAAAACCAGAGGCATAGAAACATAGAAGAGACTTACAGTGGGGAGGGGTGAAGTGGGGACTAATTGAAAGAAAGTGAAGAAATTAGTCAACAAACACATAAAAAGAACTCATGGACATGGATAACTGTGAGGAGACTGATTATGGAAGTGGGGTGCTGGTTGGGTGTATATGGGTGAAGGGGGAAAAGAAGGGCAACTGTAATAGCATAAATAAAATATTTTTCAAAATAAAATCAGAAATGAAAAAGAAGTGACAACTGAAATCACAGAAATATAAAGCAATATAAGAAAAATACTATGAACAATTATATGCCAACAAGTTGGACAACCTGGAAGAAATGGATGAATTCCTGGAAATGTACAATCATCCAAGATTGAATCAAGAAAAAACAGAAATTCTGAAAAGACTAATAACAACAAAATCAATTCAGTAATCAAAAAACTTTCAACATACAAAAGTTCTGAAAAAGATAGCTTCAGAGGTAAATTTTACCAAACATGCAAAGAAAAAGTAATACCTATCCTTCTCAAACCAGTCTAAAAAACTGAAAAGGAAGTAAAGTTCCCCAAATCATTTTACAAGGTCAGAATCAGCCAATAACAAAACCAGACAAAGATATTACAATAAAAATTTACTACAGGCTAATATTGCTGATGAACATAGATGAAAAACCCTGAACATAATATTAGCAAACTGAATTCAACAATATTTTAAAAAGGCCATACAGCATGAACAAGTGAGATTTATTTCTCAGATGTAAGCTTGGCTCAATATCCTCAAGTCAATTGAAGTGATACACCATATAAACAAAATGAAGAATAAAAATCATATGATCATATCAAAAGATGGAGAAATAGCATCTGACAAAATCCAACATAGATTTATGACAAAATTTCTCAGCAAAATAGGGACAGAGGGAACATACCTCACCCTAATAAAGGCCATATATGCTAAAGCCACGGCTAACATCATACCCAATGGTGTATATCTGAAAGCTTTTTCTTTAACATAAGAAACAGCACAAAGATATCCACTTTTACCACTTTTATTGCACATAGTACTGGAAGTCCTAGCAACAGTAATCATACAAGAAAAAGAAGTAAAAGGTATCCAAATTGGAGAAAAAGAACTAAAACTATCATTATTCACAGAGGACAGGAAACTATACAGAGAATCCTAAAGATTCCAACAATAACCTATGAGAAATAAAAATATAAATCAGGACTATAGCAAGATACAAAATTAATATTCAAATTCAGTTTCATTTTTATATACCAATAATAAACTCTGAGAAAGAGAAATTAAGAAAACAATTTCATTTACAATTGCTTCAAAACAAATAAAATACCTAGAAATGAATTTAACCAAGGAGGTAGAATATCTGTACTTGGAAAACTATAAGACATGGAAGAGAAAATTGACGATATAAATAAATGAAAGGCTATACCATGTTCATGGATAGGAAGAATTAACATTGTTAAAATGCCGGCACTACCCAAATCAATCTGTAAATTCAGTGCAATCTCTGTCAAAATACCAAAAGTATTTTTTACATAACTACAACAAATAATCTTAAATTTTATATGGAATCACAAAAAAACCTAAGTAGCCAAAGCAATCTTGAGAAATAAAACAAAGTTGGAAGCATCACAGTACCTGATATCAAATTATACTATAAGGCTTATAATAATCAAAACAGCATAATAATGACATAAAAACAGACACATAGATCAAAGAGATATATAGAGAGCCAGAATATCAACTCAAACTTATATAGTCAATTAATCTACGACAAAGGCGGCAAAACTATACAAGGAGTTTAATATAGTCTCTTCAATAAATTGTGTTGTGCATACTAAAGAGATACGTGCACAGAAATAAAACTGAAGAACTTTCTTATACAATATACAACAATAATCTCCAAATGAATTAAAGACTTAAATGTAAAATCTATAAAAAATATAAATGACAAATCTTTGCCATCATTCTTAGCAATATTTTTTTTTGGCTTTGTCTCCTCAAGCCAGAGAAACAATAGAAAATACAAACAAATGGGAGCTTTCAAACTATAAACCTTTGCACAGTGTAGCAAAACATCAACAGAATGTAAAGACAACCGTCTAAATGGGAGAAGATATTTGCCAGTGATAAGGAGTTAATACTTAAAAATATATAAGGAACTCATACAAGTTCACACCAAAAAAAAATAATAATGCCATTAAAAATGGGCAATTGACCTGAATAGACATTTTCTCAAAGAGAACATACAGATGGCCAAAACATACATGAAAAGATGCTTAAAATCATGAATCATTTGGGAAATGCAAATTAAAACCACAATGAGATATTACTTCAAACCTGTCAGGATGCCTATCATCAATAAATCAACAAACAACAAATGTTGACAAATGTGCAGAAAAGGAAATCTTTGTGCATAGTTGGTGAGATTGCAAATTGCTGCAGCCATCATAGCAAACAGCATGGAAGTTCCTCAAAAATTAAAAATAGATCTACTGTATGACCCAGCAGTTACATTTCTGGGTTTTTATCTGAAGAATTCTAAAGCACTAATTAAAAAAATATATATGTATCCATATGTTCACCAAAGTATTATCTATAATAACCAAGATATGGAAGCGACCTAAGTGTACACCAGTAGATGAACGGATAGAGAAGTGGTACGTATATACAATGGAATGTTACTGAGCCATAAAAGAAAGGAAATCTTGCCATTTTTGCCATCACAGATGGACCTAGAGGGTATTATGCTAAGTGGAATATCAGACAGACAAGTACCATATGATTGCATTCATATGTGCAATTAAAAAAGCAAATAAATAAAATAGAAACAAACTCACAGATATAGAAAACAAATTGATGGTCACCAGCTGGGTGAAAAAGATGAAAGGGGTTAAGAAGTATACATTTCCAGCAGTCACTGGGTTGTTAAATCCAGCGCAGGAATATGGGCAATAATATTATAATAACTTTGTTTGGGATCAGATAGACACTGGACATACCCACCACTTTGTAAATGCCTAATCATTATGTTGTATACCTTAAACTAATACAATATTGTATATCAACTGTAATTATAAAATAACAATTTAAAAAATTAAATGTGCTGCAGGATTTCATCATAGCATAGCAGAATAAATAGCCTAGAAGAACCACACTCTACAGTAACCAGTCCATGGGTTTCTAAAGAAGGAAGAGCAGTACATCCATCACTGTTTATAAATATTTATCAAAAACTCACATGGTAGTAGAACTTGGACTCAAGAAGCAATAGATGAATGAAACTTGGAAAAGTGAAGTCTGGAAATCCAGCAGATACATGAATTCAGGCAAATTTCATGTGTCAGAATGTGGAATAGAGAACAAGAGTGAACTATTTCAGAGAGGGATGCTCAGGGATAAGTAAACAAATGAGGGTCTGAGGAAAGGTGAGCTCCCCAAAGAACACAAGCAGGATGGTTATGCCATTAGTCAGCAGACTGAATTGGCAAAGTCCACAGCAGCTTCCTACTCAGGCACAGACAACAATCAAAGGGTGTCCACTTGGAAGGCAACTTACAGACTCCAGAGGGTACTGCTATGTTAGAAAAGCCTAGAAGCTCATTTCCCAAGTGTGATGAGATGGAGATAATTTTATTCCTAAAAGTACCTCTTTAGGAAGATTCCTGCATTTTCTTGAAAGGCCAGCAGTGACAGGTATTCTTAGGCAAAAAGCTCAGACACTGACTAAAGGCATCACTGATGGTCAACATTTTAAAGAGAGAAGTGAATCCAATTCTGCCTGAGGCAAAATAATAAAAGAGAGGGAGAAGAGAAAATAAAAGTAAGTTGAAAGGAGGAGACAGGTAACAAAGAAAGGGAACAGCTCTGGCTGGTGTGCCTCAGTGGATTGAGTGCAGGCCTGAAAAACAGAGTTGCTTGTTTGATTCCCAGCCAGTGCACATGCCTGGGTTGCAGGTCCCCAGGTCCCCAGCAGGGGGTGCATGAGAAGCAACCACACATTGATATTTCTCTCCCTCTCTCACTCCCTTTCCCTCTCTCTAAAAATAAATAAATAAAAATCTTAAATCTTAAATAATAAAAGAAAGAAGGGGGAAAACATAGAACTCAATTAAAAATCCTTCCCATTCCTAAACCTCATTAATCTTCAGCAAAATCACTATTCTCTTGAGGTATAGGTATGAGTAGATTTTTAAATCAAATTCAGGAAAGAGCTGAATGGATCAAATTTGGGTCAAAGCTGGGTGAAACCAAGACAGGATAAAAGAATGTAGAAACTGGAAATGTATTTAACCAAGGGTAAATAAGTATAAGAGACCTTTAAACTACAGTGGGGATAATTTTGGCATATTGTACACTGAGGATCTAGTATAAAAATTAGCACACTTTGATCTATAGGGACTTAAAAGCCCTCAGCTAACACCAAATTTGCACTGGAAAAGTAGGGGGGAGAAAACCCCAACACCACCTGGAAAAGTGAAG
This sequence comes from Tonatia bakeri, assembly GCA_004024845.1. Taxonomy (NCBI): domain Eukaryota; kingdom Metazoa; phylum Chordata; class Mammalia; order Chiroptera; family Phyllostomidae; genus Tonatia; species Tonatia bakeri. Next base: position 102,711 of record PVIA01005340.1, read on the forward strand.
TGTCAAGATTAATTCAGGACCTTTAGAAAGACTGATGTCAGACTTCTCTGATGATATGCAATCTAAATCTGAAGTTTCCCATGCATTCTGTGCTTGTATACACAAATTGCTCCAGGACCAGGAGTTGGTTTCAGCGCATAAAGGCTGAGTAGAGTGGTTGGATATGTTAAGATGAAAACACCTTGGGCAAGGGCTCAAATTTGTAATACACAGGAGTAACAATGGACATGAAGAATCAGTTTAAATGTCAGATATTGCTTAAAAAGACATTAAAAACAAGTTAATAATAATGTCTACATATATAGAATATAGATTGTTTTGAAGGTCGGCCTCATGAGGTTTTGCTGTAGTTTGCTTTGTTATTAACTTTGTGTTGTGATAAACTTTACATGTGAACTTTACAGGTGAAGGCATTACAGAGAATTTGTGGAGAACTGCATTAAAAAAATGAAAACAAGGAACACAAAACAAGCTCTGAAAAGACAGAGATATAGAGAATGATGGGAGGCAATGGGGAGAGATCAAGTGGGAAGAAGAGTCAAGTAGGTTAAAACATCCAGCAACCCAGTCAGAGGGTTTGTTTTCTCATCATTTAGTTTTGCCACCCTTCTACACCCTACCACACTTTTCCTCATGTGTTACAAATGACCTTTAATATGGGTAGGTTAAAAAGCAGGAGAGGAAGTCAAAGGTAGGACCTAACTTAAAATGATATTCTATTTGATAAAAAAGATTTTTTTAATCACCGGAGGTCTTACCCCTCTGCTATAAGGAAAACAAGAAAAATGAATTCCATCTTTTGTCCTTTATTTCTTCTCCCTTCTTTCCCCTTTTTCTGTATTTTGAGATCCTGGTTGTCCTGACTTGTGTGTGTGTGTGTGTGTGTGTGTGTGTGTGTGTGTGTGTGTAATGCTAGGGCACGTGTGCTCTCCACTCACACATTAACAAGAGCATTCCTGACAGTTCTAGCCTTGGACTTATCTCTTCTCATGCTATACTTTCTCTTGAGGACAGCAGAGTATCAAAGTTAACAATACAGTTTGGAGCCAGTCTGCCTGGGTTCAAATTCTGACTACCACGTACATAGAATTATGACCTCCAGCAATTACTAAGTCTCTGTGAGCCACACTTTATAAAATTGCGACAATAATGGTGGCTTCCTCTCTGGGCTGTATAAATGATTTAAATTATGATGTGCTTAGAACAAGGTCTGGCACACAGCACTGTTAACTCTTTGGCACTATTCGATGCTTAGAAAAAAAGTACGTTCACTCCTGTATCTTCAAATTCTTGCCATCATGAGAGTAACTTTTGACTCTACTTACCTCTTCCATTCATCAGTTGTAACCTCACCCCTACGTTGCTGAATTCCTGTTGTATATTGTCTGATTACTCTGTGAACACCTCCACATTACATACCCCAAAATGAAGTCTTCATATTTTTTCTTAGTCCTTTTTTTCTGTCTGGGTTTTTGAAAAAATATCACAATCTTTCTATCGTCCAACCACCAAACCTCTTGTCCAAGTTAAATTGCTTATTCTTCTATTTTGACATTTCATCTAACTATCATTTTCAGATATGCCCCACATAGGTGTCTACTTTTTTCTATTTCCTTTTCACTGTCGGAGTTCAGACACTCATAACTGCTTCTCTGAGTTCCTCCTGTAGCCTGCGAACTGGTCTCCCTACCTCTGTCATCTTGTCTCTTCAACATATTGTCTACATGAGCAACAAATCATCACGTTGAAACTCTATCTGCTTTAATTACCCCCTTGCTCAAATTATGTTCAACTTATTACTCTTTAAGAGTGCTTTAAAAGCTCATTAGGTACATTTTCAAGATGCTTTATAATCTTCCCACAAGGCCTGTCTCCACATTTGTCTTTTATGACAACCGAAGCTTTCTCTGTTCCAGTCATGTCTACATCTCAGAGGTCCCCAAACACGCTTGATTTCTTACCACCATGACTTACTGACTAGGATATATTTTTCCCTTATCTGAGTTTATCAAAATTTGGCTTAACATTCAAGACTCAATCTAAATTCCCTTTTTGAATGAAGATTTTGATTGCGTCCCCAGCTGTGCTAGATTTGGCATTTCTTCCCTGTCTCCTCACTAGCATTTGTTTAGGGTTGATGAAAACTGCTATACTATTGATACGTACCTGAGAGTATCAACTGTATACTTTACAGTTGGTTGGATAACTTAGGAATAGTATTTGCATTACTCATTATGGCCCCATAATGTAGGTGATTATGACTGCTTCAATTTACATAAGGAATTTGGAGATGAAATATTGTACCAATTGCCCAAATACATTCCTAGGAATAGTCAGAAACAAAGAGACATACAAATGTGTGTGTATCTCTTGAATCACTGCTCATTTCATGATCATTTATTTCAGTGTTCTTTGAAGGATCCCATACAAGAACCACCTGAAGGTACTTACTGAATGTATTATAAATTTATAGTCATAGGGCCACTGGTAAAGGGAGAAGAAACCTGCATCTTTAATAATTTCCCCAGGTGATTCCATGCACTGGCAATTTTCAAAACAGGGCTATAGTTCATAGAACCTCTCTTTTATTACCTCGATTACTGTATAGAGTAAATTAGTGGTGAAATAGTTTCTTGAGGGCAAGAAGCATGTCTTATTTTTCTCTTTATCTGCCACAGTTCATACCACTGTGCCTTATACATAATATATACTTCATATGTTTTAGTTGAATTATTGCCAATTTCTGTGTTTCATCACAGTAAAAATTATTATGAACCTGTTAACAGTCAGCAATATATTTTCTTATGCGGCAAGCAGTGGGAAATATTTTTGAAGCTTTGACTTAACATACACACACAAACACATTCACATAGTATGTATTAATTGTAGAACATTTGGAGGAATGTAGAAAATAGGAGAATGAAAAAGATCACCCAAGGGACATGATCACACAGGGGACATGCTTTTTGTCATATTTATGTAAATCTTTAAGTATTTCTTCTATGTATATTTTATATATCTTAGTGAAATTACACACAATGTATGTATGTATATATATTATACATTTATAACAGTGAAAACAGCAATAATTTTATAAATTTTATTTGATGCAAGAATCTGGTGTTACTATTATTAAAAGTATAACTATCTATATAGTGACCTTTTCTTTTAAAACTGTTTCCAGGCTCTAGGGGCACTGCCAAAGTAATGTAAATACTCCCACCCTGTTTCAAGCAGTATCACAAAAGCTCAGAAGTAAAGAAACTCATTGAACTTCCAGCAGGGTTTCGCCACTTCGTTGTTCTCTATCTGGTGATGGCAGGATGTTCTGTACAACATCTGTTAAGAAGGGTCTCTCTCATGTAAACAAAATGCAATGCACTGCCCAAACTAACAGAAAAATGAAAAATAAAAACACTTCATGAGGGCTTTCACTGAAGGAAAATCTTGCAACTCTGCCTCAAGGTTGTCAATATTCTTGAGAATCATTCTTCATTTCCAGCTCATATCACCAATAATGTTTCCCAAGGGACAGGTAGTATGGTTCACATTTGAAACTTTAATTTGAGAATAAAAAGTATTTCACTCAGCATAATGCTCTCCAGCTCCATCCATGCTCTCAAGAAAGGTAGGAGTTCTTTCTTTCTACTGCGTAGTATTCCACTATGTAAATGTACCATAGTTTTTTGATCCACTCATTTACTGATGGGCACTTATGTTTCTTTCAGCACTTGGCTATTATAAATAATGCACCTACGAACATTGGGGTGCATAGGCTGTTTTGAATTGGTGATTTGGGATTCTTAGGGTATAGTCCCAGAAATAGGATCACTGGATTGAAAGGCAGTTCCATCTCTAGTTTTTGGAGGAAATTCCGTACTGGTTTCCACAGTGGCTGCACCAGTCTGCATTCCCATCAACAGTGCAATAGGGTTCCCTTTTCTCCACAACCTCATCAGCACTTGTTTGTTGATTTGTTAATGAGAGCCAATCTAACCAATGTGAAGTAGTATCTCATTGTGGTTTTAATTTCCATCTCTAATGGCTAGTGACATTGAGCATTTTTTTGTGTGTCTATGGAAACTAATCAGCAAAACAAACAAGTGAGCAAAACAGAACCAGAAGCTGGAAATAAAGAATAAACTGACAGTGACCAGAGGGGAGCTGGGAGGGGGATTATGGGGGAAAGAAGGGGAAGGGGCAAAAAGAAGGATCATGAATAGAGGACTCATGGGCATGGACAACAGGGGGAACTGACTGTGGGAGTTGGGGGAGATGGGGTAGGAGGGAGCAACAGGAAAAAAGGTGAGACAATTATAACTGAACAACAATAAAAGAAAAAAGAACAAAAATTATTTTTTTTATTATTCTCTTCACACATCTAAGAACTAATGGTAAAAAGAGGTAGATTATAATAGTAATACAAACAGAGAATCTTTAAATGATAACAGATTCAGTAACTCTTTATCTCCTTGCTTTCTAAAAAGTTCACTAGAAAAGGCAGTAAAAGAATTAGAAGTCCACTAGAAAGGACAGTAAACCAAAAGAACAAAAACAATAAAAAAGGTCAGGATAGCAAAATCATTTTGAAAATGCTAGAGCAGAAGGACAAGTGGCCATGGAAATAGCTGGGATCCAGACTGGCAGTGAGAAAAATCAAGAGACAGCATAAATTGTGCTAAAGACCCCAAAATGCTCAGAGAATGTTTATTTTAAATACTTCTGGGAGTAGGAAGGAAGGAAGGAGTGAAAAGCAGTGGGTTCATCAAAGTCTAAGAAGACAGACCCCAAATTTCTTCTAACAGCCCACACAGCAGAGTAATAACACAACTCCAGCCTCAACACAAGGACAGAGGAATACACTCTCAAAAAAATAACACAAGCTGGACCGTGCCTCACACCATATACAAAAATTAACTCAGAATAAATAGCAACCTAAATATAAGAGCTAAAACCATAAAATTCTCAAAAGAAGACATAAAGCTAAATATCCATGACCTTGAATTTGACAATCCATTCATAGATTGACACCAAAAGCATAAACAACAACAACAACAACAAAAATGGATAAATTGTACAACACTGAAACTAAAAACATCTTTTAGCATTGTGGTAGTTGCAGGAGAATGGCCTGGTGGAAGTAGAAGAGAGTATAGGGGGAATAAATGATAATGGGAAAGTACAAAAAAAATTAAGTAAAATAAATATAAAAACCATTTAAATTTGAAAAGAAAAAAATCTATCAAAGGACTTTGATCAAAAAATAAAAGATAACCTAAAAATATTTTTAAAATTTGCAGATCATATACCTAATAATTATTCAGATTAGTATCCAGAATATAAAAAGCACTCTTTTAACTCAGCAACAACAAAAAAACAAACAACCCAATTAAAACATGAGCAAAGGATTACGTATACATTTCTCCAAAGAACACATACAAGCAGCACAGGAAAAATTGTTCAATATCATTAGTCACTAAGAAAATGCATATCAAAATCATAATGGACATGACTTCATACCTACTAGGATGATTATAATTTAAAAAAACAAAAGGAATCAAGTGTTGGTGAGAATGTGGAAAACTGGGACCCTCATATATTTCTGGTGGGAATGTAAAATGGCTCAACCACTGTGGAAAATGTTTGCTCAAAAGTTAAACATAGATTTTCATATGCCTAGTCTGTATGACTAAACATTTCTAAATATGTAGGCATATATCCTGAATAATTGAAAACAAATTCATGTACACAAATTTTTTATTTAGTGCTATTCGCAACCCACAAAAGATGGAAACAACCCAAATGCCCGTTGATGGATAAATAGATGAACAAATTATGGTGTATATTACAGTTAAATATTATTCAACCACAAAAATGGATGAAATGCTGATAATGGTACGGCATGGATGAAACTTGAGAACATTATGCTAAGTGAAAGAAGCCAGACACAAAAGATGACTTATTATATGAGTTCATTTCTAGAAAATATCCAAAATAGTTAAAAATCTGCATAGACAGAAAACATGCTGGTGAATGAGGGGAAAATATGTAATTAACTGCAATTCCCTTTATGGGTGATGAAAATGTTTTGGAACTATATGGAGGTGATAATTACAGGACACTATGAATGTGGTAAATCATGGAATTGTTCACTTTTAAATGGTTAATTTTATGTTATATGTTTTACCTCAATAATTTTTTAAAAAATTATTTTAAAAAAGACAATGCAGAGTATTCCTGGACAGGAGGACAGCAGGAACAACTGTGGTCAACTGCACATTGTGAAAATAGGGAAGGTAAAGCACATTTACATATTAAAGAAATACCCATCTTTCTTCCCAAATTCAGTTGCAGAATCTTGTCAACAATGTTTTTAGGAGTTCAGGCAGAAACAGGATTTTTTTTTTATGAGAAATATAACTAGTCCTAGAGAAAATACCTAAAGATATCCAGGATTGTGCATTCAACAAAGTCCTCGAGGCCTCGCTGTTATACAGGGGCCAAAATGGAAAATAGAAACCAAAACACATGGGAAAAAAGGAGCAAAGAAACTTAAAGAAAAATAGACCATGGAGAGAATGAAAAACAAGACAAAATATCTCCTAGAGAATAAAAATAACTCAACAGTTAAATAAGAATAGGAAGACATTTAAGAAAACAGTAAAATTTATAGAGCTCTGCAAACAAAATACATGACAATAGATTAAATTCTCAGTGTGTGTTAGACAATAAAATTGGGTAAAATTTAAAATAGGTACAATTTAAAAGAAATAGAAGACAGAATAGAAGAAAGTGAAAAAATAGAGGGGGATAAATAATCAAAGACCTAGTTAAATATACAGATATTTCAGAATTTAATTCCTCTTCTTTGACTCTCTTGCATACCCTTCCAATCAGGCTTTATTTCCATTTTATCAAAGCAGCTCTTGTCAAAGTCATTCATCATCTTCAGGTTGCTATGGTCAATATCCAGTCGCCAGTCCTTCCGTCCCTGTACCTCTCTGCATCATTTGACACATGAAAGCACGCAGAACCTGACACTCTCTTGGCCGGCTATGAACATGCTTAAACAGATTGCAAACGGCTCGTTGAAACACCGAGAAATAATTATGCACAGAAACAGTTTTCAGTAGGGAAGTCAGGAAAGGAGAGGCCACTCTCCAAGTCGGTGAGCGCCTGGCTAACCCCCTAGTGGGGAGAGCCCTGTTCCTTTGTCCTAGTGGGTTTTATTCTTGAATACCAATACAGTTTGCAAATTACAAGTAGTTAGCTTTTGAAAGGTGCTAGCAGATTTCCCACTGGGACGCTAAGCCAGAGATTTTGGGATTTTATCATTTAAAAAGACTACAGGACTTAAAGCTTAGATTTGTTTCCTGCCTGTGACTTCATATTCTAATTAAAGAGCATCCTCCAGCAAGCAGATCTCACAGGGTCTTTCATATTCTATGTCTTAGGCCTGATTACCCTGGAGGTCTGCCGTCTCTGGTCTGAGCTGCCCCTATGGCTGTTTGCTAAGCCCTGAGAAGGGCTGGAGACAGAGGCAGCAAGGAGACTTGGATTTCTCATATCTAAGTACAAAGACTCAGGCTAAGAGAGGGCAAGGGTAGATGTCGATCACCCCTTCCTTTCCACAGCCTTGTGAGTCTTACTCCACAGGCCTTTACGAGATCAGAACCTGTCTTAGGTCCATTCTCTATCCTAGAGAATTGTTACCCATCATTGGTTAACTGATCAAGCATTAAAGTTCAGGCACAAACAGGTAGCGTTCATGCCAGGGGAATAAGTTTTGTCTCCTTAGTGGCTCCTGATCTGGAGGTCTCTCACTCAGCCTAAGTCACAGGGAGTCACAGCTTCCTGAGACCAGGCAGGGCAGTCCCCAACAGACACAGTTGCTTACTCCTTCCCTCCTAAAATCCTTTGATCATTTGACATCCAGGAAGCCATTTTCTAGATTCTTCTAACACTCTCCAGACTGCACCTGGGAAGCTTCTAAAGTCTCTATTTTTCTCTATTGACCTCCCCTTGCTTGTTTCATTCCATTCCATGACTTTAAGTACCATTCCTATACTGACGGCTTGCAAACGTAGAGCCCAGTTCTGGAACTCTAACATGAATTACATCCTCCTATATCTAATCAGCTATTCAGCACCCATCCAGATGATATCAAAGTGAAATTTCAAACTTTTAAGTTCTATGATTGAATTGACAATGTTCAACTCTCAAACTTGTTCCTTTTCCAGGTTTCTTTATCCCACCAAATGGCTTAATAGCACTGTTCATTCACTTTAGCTAAAATTTTTGCTGTTGTTATCTTACCTATTTTCTTACATTTAAGATTCAATCCATTGACACTTCATATCAGATTTCCCTTATAAATAAGTCCAGAATCTAACTATTTACCTTCTCAAATTTTACCCCTGTGGTTCAAGCTTCAGCACCTCTCACCGGGATTATTGCAATAGCTGCTTTTGCCTCATTCCTACCAGTCTTGTTGCCATACAGTATACAGTGTATCCTTTATAAAGAAATCTAAGGAAACTTGTAAAATGTAAGCCAGATCATGCAATTTCTATCTTAAAATTTCTCTAGTTAATTTCAATCTCACTCAGAATAAAAGTAAAAGGGCTTATAAGTATCTACAAAACACCACATGATCTCACTTTCTATTGCTCTGTACCTCGCTAAATCAAGTACACTAAACTAACTTTCTAAAGTTCCTCAAATATGTCAAAGATACATTTCCCTTAGCTTCTTTCCTTTTGCTTCCTCACTTTTTTCAGATACCTTCTTAAATGATATCTCATCAGGGAGGCATTCACTGACCATTCTATTTCCTTTAAAAAATAATGACTTACTCTCTTATTTAAATGATTCATAAAATAATAAAAATTCAAGCAACACTTAAATGTATCAAAAAGAAAGAAAATTATAACTCCAAATCCCACCACACATGAAAAATTAAATAATTGGTTTTGTGGGCAACTGCCTTCACAAATAAAAATACATGTATTTAGTGACTACAATGCCATTTCTGATGAAAATTATTAAACTCTATTCTAAGAAAATAAGAAGAAAGTGAAGTGAAACCAAACAAATTGTTAAACAGGGATACATTTTTTTTCCATGAGTTATTATTTTTCAAAGTACCATACGTTATTTAAAAGATTATGAAATTGTTAAAAAGATGAAGTCTTTTTCTAAATATGTTTTCAATTTAGAGGTGTTAATATAGTCCTTGCTCTGATGGTATAATTAATACTCTTATTTTGCTTCACCTCCCAAGTTTTATGAGTTATATTATCAATTTTGTTCAATCAGTACTTAGCATTTAGATTCCATTCTATAACTATAGTTCTCTTGAGATTTTAGTTTTAATTCAATGTTTAAATAGAATCAATGATTACCATCAGTTACCCAGTATTCCAAAACTAATTTTTGTTTCTATTTAGTTTTTAATGGGTTAGATTTCTTTTTCCTGATATTTTTTCAATAAGGAACCCTTCAATAAGGGGCTGCATTCCCTGAGTTCTTTTATGTTTGAAAATGTTTCTCTGTTGACTTTGTATTTGAACCCCTTTGCTGACTATACCCTTTTATGGATTGTACTTTATTTTCCACAAACTAAATAAATGGTGTTCCATGTTATTTTGCCACTGAATGCTTTGGTGGATTCATCTAAAGGCAATTTAATTTCTCCTTGATTTTTTTTTTATTTTAATGTTCCTCCTAGAAGCCCGATTCATTCATGATAGCTTAATGAGGATATACAATAGTTTTAATTATTTTGTATCATTGTTTCCTGTATCTGTGTCTCTTAAATAGTAAATTCTCAACCTGTTTCATTTTGGAGAGAAATCTCATATGGTACTATTTTCTTCTATCCATTGAATTTTCTACTCCAGAGACATAGCTGTCCTTATGCTGGATTTTAACTGGCTTTCTTTCATATACATAATATTCTCTCTAATTTGTTTATTTCTTTTTTATTTAACCATAGCTGGCATAAAATATTAGTTGTATTGGTTTTAGGTGTATAACAGAGTGATTCAATATTTGTATACCTTGCAGTATAATTCTAGTAAATATCGACATGTCACCATGTAATCTTATCACATCCATCCAATTGGGGGGGTATTTATCTTGGCATTCTTTGTGATTATCTGAAATCTTTATATTATTAATGCTATTTCAGATCTATCTATCTTGTTATTTTAAATGTATTTATGAGTTTGACTTTTCATTTGCTTTCTTAGCTCTCCCACTTCCTCTGTAACTTCATCCTGAAGTGAATTTCTCATTGTGTTACAACAGTGTGCTCACTCGCTTGTCCAGCGCCTGGAGCACTTGTGGAGCACCGTCTTGCATGTCCTGGTTTGTTTTATTTCACATTGACTGTATTTACTATGTTTGTTCTTATCTTTTTCCCATGCAGAAACTACCTGCCTCCTAATGTTAATTCTCCCATTTCCCCTAAGTAATAAAAGCCAAATTTCAGACACACGGCTGATTGGATTAAAGGTTACTTTTCATCCTCCTCTGGAGTTAAGTATGGCTTGAGGTTATGTTCTAGTCTCTTTGATGTAATTAGAAATGTATTTAACTTAAGTCAAGTATGTTTTAAGAAGTGGAAAATGCTCTTTTTTTTCCCCTTCCCTTTTCCTGATGCCCAAATGATGGATATAACACTATATCTCAAACAGTCATTTTGGATCTCTAATTACTTCTTAAAAACTGAATCTGATTATACTGGTAGCAGACCTAAACACCCTGGACCTCTATCTACAGACTCTTCTACCACAAGAAATAAATATTAAAAATCTTGCTTAAGCCACTGTTTTCTTGAAGTTTGTTTTGATTATAGCTGAAACTAATCAAACTGATAATCTTCCTCCATTGCTTCTCCCTTATCTCTCTCCCTGTCTTTCCTTTCTAGTCACATCTCTGCATAATTTCATGCCATTTTTCTTCATTTTTCTCATTCTTCACAGCTCTGTTCAGGCTTGTTAGTTGTCATGTTCTGTGGGAGATGTCTTTGTTATTCCCTTTAGAGACCTCTCTGGTTTCCTCTGTGATCTGCGGTCTGTGAGCAGGATTTTGTGTCCCGTCTGTCCATTTCACTGCAGTCTGAGAACTGGAGCGTGTGTGGGGAGATAGAGACATCTGAGGCAGTGTGTCCTCTTAGAGGTGTGGAGATGGGCTGCGACATTCAGACGCTTACCCTACCTCTTGCTAGCACTGTGATCATAGGTGAATTATTTAACTCTGCTGTACCTCAGTTTCCCCATTTGTATGAAGGGATAAAATTAACACCTACACGCCACTGTTAGGAGGGTCCAGTGAGACAATAACACTAAAGGGTTTGGAACTTCACCTGATGCATTCTGAGTGCAAGCACCACCACCATCAATGTCATCATACATGAAGGCTGATGGTTCTTAGTTTTTGTTAAAACGTGTACACTGATAAGAAAAAAAAAAAAAACGTGTACACTGATTACACTCCATCTAGTCAAGGGCACATCATTTTACCAGGAGAGGTACCTTGGATCTCTAAGGTTTTGTATCAATCCATTGTGCAGTAGAATTGTGAGCTTCTGAAGAAAAATCACTACATCTCTATCCATTTTATGATCTCCGTGGAGCCTAGTGCAGTCTTTTGTGGAATTTCTTTGTATGTTAATTCTTTATATCACAGCCACTGAAATCTTTCTAGTTTCCTTGGGCAAGCTTCCAATTGGGAAGTGGCCACAGAAAGTGGGAGTTTCATCAGATTTACAGATGTTTAAACTATATGCAGATATTATATGATTTTTGAGGTTCATATGTCTGCTTTAAAAGTATTCTACACATGCTACATCACAGAGCTACAACCTGACTTGTTTTTATGTCTTCTATCATAACACTCAAAGAACTTCTATGAACTCTCCCTGCATCTCAAGCTCATTAAATTTATCTGGAGCTGGCAGTCACAGAGTTAAGAGCAGAGTAAGAGCAGGAAAAACTGAGTCCATGTATCTTTCCCAACCCAGTGCCCCATCCACTGCTTAATCTGTCACAGGTCCTCTCTGAGGCATGCTACATTTGACAGCTGTGGAGCCTGAAACAGTGAAATAAACAGAGGGACAGAATAATGATACATAAACCTAAATCACAAACTGTAATATTTAACCACTGGTACCTGTTCCACCTCCTCCCTAATTCACTGAATCTGCTAATATTCTGTTTCCAAGCAAGCTCTTCTTTTTTCCTCTAGAAAAATAACTACAGAATGACTCCAATGATCCAGGAACAATTGGCATAGATTCGAAGACATATTTGCAGTGAAATATTTTTAAATCATTGATGAATTCTCTCTGCAGTTTTTCTCTTTTCCTGACCCAAAAAATATAAACTGTGCTCTGTTATATGTTAAGCTGTTGGCTTTGACCCAATTTTAGATTTGATGGTGGGTTGTTCTGTCATTACCCCATCCACTGATTTTAAATTGGAAGAATAATTATTTTTTATAAATCAAGTATTTTTAAAAAATTATCAAAAACATTTACTTCAAGGATCCAGAATATAAAAGCTAATGGGTTGTCTTTTACTGAGTGATAAAAACTGAGATCCTTAGTGTAAGATGGCCTAAACTGCACCATTTTTCTCTTCTCCATTATTTCCATTCAATCCCATACAGAGAGAGGTGGCAGATGCCAGGTAAAACCAAAAGCAGAAACAAAGAGTTTGCTGTGCCTGCACCAGAGAGCCTATCCTAAGTGAGGGGCTGGGGGAGGGGGAGACAACGGAAAGAGGCAGAAAGGGGACTGTCCTGACTTCCAGAGTCTGACAAACAAGATGGTCTGTCTGTGTCATGTCATTTCCAGAAAACAAACAAAAAATGGGTGTACACCATGCACCAACTATATACTCAGGTTAATTTAAAGAACCATTTACATGATTTTCTTCTTTTGGAAAAAAAAGACTATCATAGATTAAAGAAAAAGCAGCAATGGGAATAGCTACTTAAAGCTTTTTGCAAATTTTGTCACTGAAATAATTACTAAGAAAAATGAGACAAAGGAAAAGGCCATTACAGAGATGAGCAGAGTAAGTATGGTCATGGGTATAGCCTGAGAAATTCAGTTACAGCAAACAGAAAACATATTAGCTGCCACTAGACACACTGGACAGTGAAATAGGTGGATTATATTCCAGACTCTTATCTTCAAATCCTAGTAGGCCCAGATAAGAGATATCTTTTATTTTTGAAAATAGTGAACACTTTAAAGGTTGACTAAATAAGCCAATTATACAATATGGGTATATGGTTTGTTCTGCCTACCTCCCAAATATTTATTCTAAGAAGCTTAATAGAGAGGTTTTCCTTACCGTCAAACTTTTTAAGGTCTGGTTGTACTGCTCATCATAATTCTATAGCACTCAGAGCCACATGACACTCAGGAAAAAATTAAAGACAAAAATAAGAACCAAGTAACAATTATTGATGACTTAAGTTATGCTCAACTATGTATGTTCTATTTAGGTAAATAGCAATTATTGATATAATACCACATCCACTTAGTAATTAATATATTTCTCTTTTGGCTTTGGCCACATAGGAAATTTTATAAACTAAGGAAACAGAATTCTCAAGATTTTACTCAAAGTAATTAATCTGCAACTCATATCCATATTAAAATGAGTCTGATATTATCTACCCACTTCCTCTGAGACAGCTTTCTCCTTGATCTTTTTCAGTCTGGCTTCCTTCCTAAATACGGTAATAAAACCAGTTTCTACTGTCCCTAAAGATCTTCCATATTTCTCTCAAATCTATTCATGAGCATTTTCTAATGATTTCCACTCTATTGTTGCCTAAGTGTTGCCACTTCAAAAAGTGAATAAGTGGATCCCTCCAAACCAAATTACACACACACACACACACACACACACACACACACACACGTACAATTATTTTAACAGGAATATTTTTAGCTGCAAGGAAGAAAGATCTGGCTTGAACAATAATATAATTAATGCAAATAATAAAGTCCAAATATAGGATACTTTTCAGGATTACTTGTTGGAGAAATTCAATAATATCACCCTGGCTGCTGTGGCTCAGTGGATTAAGTGCCAACCTGGAAACCGAAGGGTCACCAGTTCGATTCTCAGTCTAGGGCACATGCCCAGGTCGTGGGCCAAGTGCCCAGTAGGGGGCATTCAAGAAGCAACTGTATATTAATGTTTCCCTCTCTCTCTTTCCCTCTCAAAAATAATTAAGTAACATCTTTAAAAATAAAATAAAAATAATATAATCAATTGTCCAGGCACTAGTTATTACTTCCCTCCACTAACCACAGCAGCCATTTCAATGTAAGATTGTTTCATATAATGGTCTCAAAGTAGCTATGATGAAGACGGAGGCCAATATGTTTTCTTCTTTATATTCACGCTGATACATGCATCCTGAAAGCTATCCTATAATGGTAAGAACGACTCTTTACCAAACTTCTGCCAACATCTTCTGGCATTTCATTGTCCAGTATTAGGCCAAGTAACTGTCTCTGAACTGTTTCAAGTGAGAGGAGGGGATACTTTTTATTTTACTTTGTTTATGTCATTTAAGTATATTGAGTTAAAAAAATTTTTTTTTTTTAAAGATTTTATTTATTTATTTTTAGAGAGGGAAGGGAAGGAGAGAGAGAGAGAGAGAGAGAGAGACACATCTGTGTGCGGTTGCTGGGGGACATGGCCTGCAACCTAGGCATGTGCCCTGACTGGGAATCGAACCTGCGATGCCTGGTTCGCAGCCCGCGCTCAATCCACTGAGCTACACCAGCCAGGGC